>JAQFZC010000538.1:0-47556 GCA_034695205.1 Dicyrtoma fusca
ATTGAGCTTTGGTCTGAGGCTGGAAATTTCCATTCCAGTCTGCAGTCCTAACCTCTCACCCAAGCACGCCTGCTTACAATAAGACTATATGTTAGGAAATAGTCGGAACGGTAGACGCACATGTTTAAATTTTTCTGCAAAAGACTTTACTTATCTTTGTGTTAAACAAACAGAGGTGTACAAGATCACGAAAATTTACCTGTATAAGGTAACTTTCAAAATTAAACGATGGCTGAACTAGAGGACCACATTTTTCCCCACTCAAATTTCTAATGTAATTCTAATACGCAAAAATATATTTTACATTGAAGTATAAATCCGCGTATTTCTCCTTTCTTCGATCCATTGCTGCAAAAGTGTGGGCCCGTCCATTTTAAACTGATGGGGGTATATGTCAGCGACCGGAGGACCTTCTTCTAACCGGACAAAGTAATGTGCATACTTGTATTGGATGTTTCCTACCCTCCTTCGTGCATGACGTCGAATACCTTTGACGACTAGACCTTTCCCCACAAAGGATTCCGCTGCAATTTCAAAATTGAACAACCATTAATTTCAAAAGCTGTATAGCGAGAAACAAGAGCCAACTTTGTATGATTGACGTATTTTTTAAATATACATGCCCATGAGGAAGTATTCAAAGTTCTTAGATATACTAGTAACTACAAGGTAAACAGGAGAGAACGGATGAAAGACATGGATTCCTCAGGGTACTAGATTATGACAGATTGTGCTTTGCTATTTTCAAGTCTATAGTTCGTGCCGGTGAAAGATTAAAAGCTTAATTAATTAGTCTTATGACGTAAACTTACCAATCCAGAGGTTGCTTTTAAATTCTACATGATGTTCTTTAACCGCAAGGTCTTGAGCTTCCAGTAACGTCTTTTTCACTAACCAAGCCCCCTTTTTATGAACATAGTCAAGTTGACGCAATGCTTCATCTATTGTCATGCCCCGAACCAAGCAAGCCACGTACCACAACTTATCTGGATTGTGCTTGAAGTTTAAATTCATATGGCAGACGTACTAGAAACAAAAAAAAAGCATCTTGTTAAAATATTTCCATGTATTCCTACAATACAATCAGTAAAATATGGATCACCTTTATGATCAATTTTCAATGTAGTGATATATCCCACAAAAGACTACATTGCTCAACAACGGTTTAATAGCAGTTAAAAATATTCCTAATGTTATGATTCGATCCCTCGTGTCATCCTCGGGGTAATTCCACATACGTAGAGTTACAATTTTTTCATCTACCAAAACACCGGCTTAGATAGTCAATAAAGTTAAAATACCAAAAATCTATTCTAGATTTAAAAAAAATAAAAATGCAACTACATGGGTGAGAAAAGCCGCCATAACACCACATTACTTTTGCAATGAAAATCTAATTGAAGAGATAATAATCGAATCCACCCAATTACTTCAATTCCAAGAACAATATCGCCGATGTTAATAAATACAAATTTTTCTATTCCTAGATTGCTTGTAGAAATAATGTTTAGATTGAGAAGGAACACAATGCCTAGAATTTGATTCCAAAAATTGAATTAAAAATGAAATAGATTAGACAAGTCCCATCTCCCTGACGTATCCAGGGTCAAATAATGTGCCGTCGCCGTCATAATTTTAATCATCGTAGTACAGCCAAGCCTTTAAAAATAATAGCGCTATAACCACAAGACTTTAAAATCTTGCCCCAGTGTCCGAAGTAACAACTGGTTGGAAGATTGTCCCAATACTCTCTACAAAGTTGACCATGGCATTATTGTAACACGTGAATTACAGGAAAGGGTCCGGAAATACTAAAAATAATACAAACAAGATAATGACAAAATGAGTAAAAATACCAAATGCATACAGTTGGCTGAACGACCATTTTCTATTCGAAACTATACCACGTCCAATCCCCCATCCCCCCCGTCCCCTTTGGGCTAACTCTTAACCTCAAAAGGACGGTGATTTGATTCAATTTTAGGAGATTTTCGGGTAAAAGGTTGGGATTACAAACAATTCTGATTGTTTTTAGTATAATTGAAAGTTTGCAAGTACAAACTGCTGACTGATAACTGTTGATTGTTGGCTAATTTTAATTCAGCAAACATGTTTCAAAAATTGAGCTTGTCCATTATTAACCTCAATGAGTTAAATACGAATGAGGAATTGAAACGTGGTACTTTTTGCCCTGTCATTTGTGCTTAGACTAGGCGAATTACAGGTTACCCATTTAAATTCTGAGCGACCCTTGACCCTGTTCTGTTTACCTACCGCATCCTCATGATCATGTACGTAGGTAATCAAATGAATCAATAAAAACCCGGACATACATACCTAAGTAAAATACTTTACATAGAATTTAATTCTTGATTCTAAAAATCATAAAAATACTTACTGACGGTCGTCTTTCTTCCCCAGGTTCTTGGGGAGGGAACATCCTCGTGTTTTCCCTTGGCCATTTCCTTGGACCCACTTTGGGCTCATAAGGGAGACATAACTGACAGCTTAAGGACAGAGCCCTAGCAGCTTGAAATAGACAGTCACTGGGGGCATTATTCCCAAATGCTGGAATTATCGGTAAGGCTTTAGAGTTAAAAACTTTTGAAAATAGTAATTTTGATGAAGTCAACATTTTGGTTTTGGATCCCAAGAGATCACACACCTTTTTCAAGTTTCGCTGCACTTTCTGATCGGACTGATCTTCTGATCACTGACTAGTGAGAGTGGGTTCTTCTGGACAGAGATCAGAGAGCTCAGGATTAAAAAAAAAAGACCAAAAGAAACTCAATGAGCTCGTTTCTCTCTGAAACTCTTGAAAGGCTTTCTGCTCTGCTGGCTGTGTGTGTGTCTATTTGCGGGTCTGAGAATTGAGCATGAAGTTGCCATCTGGTAAGGAAAAGTGTCGCAAATGACCCACGAGAGTATAAACATATTATACCTGATAGTTGATACGAAGAAGGAAGAATATTAGGAGATAGTTTTGGTTCATCTTTCGTCCTAAGAGTACCTACTGGCGAGTGAGTTGTTTCAATTCTATAATTCGAACAAGTGTCGTGCATACTGGATGTTTAGAAATTCGATTTTATTATTTCTAGGATTCTAGTCCATTTATTACGTTCGGGGAGAGAGATGCAGGAGAGCGCGGAGTTGTTGTGCTAATTCTTAATTATTTTTGGTCACACAGCTCAATTATTCTTCCTGGAGGAGAATAATTATTACAATTTACAATATTTTAAATAACTTCGGGCCACGGAGGAACTTCTGAGTGTGACGGTCAAACGGGGGTTGAGAAGGGATTCACTTAAGTTCCATTCAGGAGTGTTCAAGGACCTCAATTTTGAAGTTGATCGAAGGGCTAAATCAAATAAAAAGACTATATATAATAAGGACCACCAGGACAGGAACCAGAACCAGGACAGGACACATTTGACAAGTGTTGAAGCGTAGAAAGGTTAGATGCAGAAGCTGATAATTGTAAATGGAAATAAATGTATGTAGGTGTCATAGACTTCAAAAATCTAGACCAAATTGATACTTGGATTATTATATGCGTATTTTGTTGTTTGTCATTTGTAGTGGTGAGAATGACTTTCATCTTTCATAACGTTGGTGGTAGTTAATTATTATCCATTATCAATTCTTACTTCTTATCTTACGTATTAGTCATGTTGTTAGTATCAGCACAGCAGGGGTTTACTGTTGACTGTCGTCTGAGACACAGAAAGGCGGATTTTGAGATTATGAACGAATTATTAATTGCATCTAGGATTATATAATCATTGCAATTATTTGCAGCTTTGTCATTTGTCATTTGTAGTTTGAAGGGATCAAGATTGAAGGTTGTTGCAAAATCGAAATCAGCTGTCAGCTGTGACTGTGAGAGAGGAGACGTAGGCAGTGCAGTGGTCGTAGTGATGATTTAATGGTGGTTGTATATGTTATCTGTGTGTGTAGGTTGGTGAGACGATGACATAGAATTTTGGAGATCTGGCGTTGTTCTTCGGGCTCCTTTGTTTTTAGAATGTAGTTGTGTGTATGGATTCTTTGAGAATCTAAAATCTGAACCTGAATAATTGATAATACGAATCTTATACGAATATCTGTATTTGTTCTTTCGACGTCTTTCAGTCGTCGGTGGTGGTCTCAATTAGATGCCTGGGTGCAAATCCGAAAGTATAATCAGTAAATGGTTTGATTGGAAGTAATATATGTGTTTCTGTATTTCGGTTGGTTGGTGCAAGTATAATTTTCAATCATATTTCATTGGGTTTTTTTAAACTCCACCTAAATTGTATTGTAGCAACTGTGTTGGTGTAGGTAGGTGTAAAAACTGCAATATTTTGTTAAATCAAACTTAAGGCTAAGGGATACACAGTGTATTTTAGATATTATTTTTAATTAGAAGGGGTTCCGATGCTCACTCGGGCACTAGACATTGTCGAGACCACTTAAGTTGACATACCTAATGCGAATTACCAGTAGGTCTTGGTAAAAGTGATAAAACAGTTGTTTTTGATTATGTAAACTATTTTAATTAGCGAGAGAAATTCATTTTTATAACACTTATACTACAATAACTTTAACTTGAAAATATGCTGTACTGTACTGTATGTACTGTGTCCTACGACACGTACAATTGCGTAACACTAACTTACCTAGTAGTGTTTTTCTGTATTACAGATATTTGTATTTAAATAGTGCTGAACAATTCTTGTTTTGAAAGAGAATCATTTCAAATATACAAATCTATACTAAAATATGCTTAGGTACCTAAATTAACTGATACTGATGCTTTACAAACAAATTTTTGTTTAAACAATTCCTGTTTCGTATACTGATTCCGTTGGGCTATCCTCGTTGGAGGACAGTGATGACTTTGTTTTGTTAATAAAGTTCGTCTTTATCTCTAATGAATTTGGTGTTCTGTTGTTTTGAACTTTCAGATTTTATCGGAATTGGAATACATAATATTCGAGCAGGATGATAAAATTATTTTCTTTGAAGCAGCAAAAGAAGGATGGAGAAGCTGTGACAACGTCCACATCGTCTCAGAAAAAGTCCTCTCCCGCCCAGTTGCGAATAATGAAAGGTTATTTAACTTTCAGATTTTAACGTTTATATGCAGTTAATTATCTGCATTCCTATTAACCAAAATGGTGTAAAAGGTTAGGGCAGACATAATTTTTATGGTGAAAGTATTTGGTTTGTAAAGACTTGTTTTCCGTCTAACAATTTGCAACTATAGTTGTATTGCTTCACTTGAACCATTACGTGGACTTAATAAATTAAACATTATTATTTGGATTGCAGATTTAAACGAGTTGAATCTGCCTAAAACGTGCTCAACCGACTTTCCAGACCAAGATGATTTGCTTAATTTTAAATTGGTGATTAGCCCTGATGAAGGATTTTACCGAGGTGGTCGATTTGTTTTTAACTTCCGGGTTGGTGCAAATTATCCTCATGAGCCACCAAAAGTCAAATGTGAAACTCAGGTTTACCATCCAAACATTGATCTGGATGGCAACGTTTGCTTAAACATTCTTCGGGAAGACTGGAAACCCGTCCTTACGATAAATTCGATCGTTTATGGACTTCAATACTTGTTTTTGGTTAGTGTGCTTCATTCTTCAATCATTCTTGGTCATGTAGACGAAAGTTGTGGTAGAATTATTTAGGTTTTTGAACCTTGCGTGAACGATTGTAGAGTCAGTGGTGCCGTAGCTATCTGTCGTAATATTAACAGCTGTGCTTGATTAGTATTATTTTTGTAGACTAATATCTATCAATACTTTACATACATGAATGATGCTGATTGGTTATTATTTCCTTAATATTTATATACGAACGTGATGAAACATACTTTTGCTATAGTAAGTTTAAATGTAGGTACATTCTGATATGTACGTGTCTTTCATTAGGATTACATTAGTTGGTCCATTACGCCTTGTTTTGTAAATGTAAACAGGTGCTCATCCTGCAGAATTCTTAATTCTAAGTGCTAAAGTATGTGCCACAGTTTCATTTATTAGCCTGTTACTGTGATTTCCTGGCTTGTACTGTAAAATACAGAATTAAATTTTTAAAAAGGGTAGATGGTTTTGGAAGTACATATTTTTACCAAGTCGGTTCTCCGTATTAGATAGAAATTAAAGCCAGCGTATTCTTTTCTCTCTTGTTATCTCGTGTTCGATGAGCTTATTATTATCACCTTAACTTGTATTACGAATCCATATGGGGGCGTTAGAACTATCCACAAGATTTGGCGTTTACATACTACGTAGTATTGGTCTCGTGGCTTCTTTCAGAATTTTTTCCTGCTCCTGCTTCAAGTTTTTTTTGGCTGTTAGGACTGTAAAGTTAAATAGTGTGCTGTTAGTGTTTGCTGTCACCGTTATTTTTAAAGTAAAACAGTTTTAGTCATAGCCTTTGTAATTTTGCTGTTTGAAGATGACGGTCCTTAACGGACCGAAGGGTAGCTTTGAGATACCTGCCTTTGCAGAGGCAGTAACTATAAAATATACAAAATAAAAAGGTATTTAGTATTTATATTATTACACAAGAATCTCGGCATCAACGTAGCAGAACACTTTCTTTACGTTAAGTATAACAGTATGTACACACCTATACTTGGATGCCAAAATCTTGCAGGTGCCACACGATTGCATGTCTTTTTTGAAATGCAGGCAATATTATTGATTTTTAGTCAATATTTAGGCAAACGACTTGTCTAATTCTCTTTCTTCGATGTTAGGAAATCAAAAATTTAGATTGGCTTTATTCATTATTAATTTACATGGCTTTCAGTTGTTCTTTCTAATTCTGTCGCTAGTAAGACTCATATGCTTGAGTTCCATTAGCTGGACTGGAAATATGAAGACCATTCCTTGCTTTTGTTTTCGTTCACGGCTCATAGCTCGTTATTGAGGGATAAGATTGAATAAGTGTAAGAAAGGGAAATGCGAGATCGATAAAAGTAGAAATAGGGAACATACGAGGTTTATACTTTTATTTCGTAAATATTTGTGGACTTAATTCAGATGTCCCCATAAGAATTATTTGATTTTTACTTCAATAATTGGTTGAATAATGAGTTTACATATTTGTGTTTTGTTGTTGTTTACTTTAGGAGCCAAATCCCGAAGATCCGTTAAATAAAGAGGCAGCAGATGTATTGCAGTCAAACCGACGGTTGTTTGAAACGAATGTATCGAAGGCAATGCGCGGAGGATACGTTGGATCCGTGTACTTCGAACGCTGCTTGAAATGACGACACTCTCCATCTGAATTAAGTATCGAATGTTCTCAAACACAACAATCTTATTATTGTAGATTTCAAAATTTTAATTTAAAATACTTACTTTATATTTTGCTCGGTATTTACATTAATTTGTAATTTAAGGTTATGGATTACTGTTGGCCTAAGTTGAGGTAAACATAAGAACTCACAATTAAAAGTTGGTTGCTAAAAAATCCGGTTGTTCTGTGTATATCATCTTAATTTGCGTGTACAGTTTCCATATTTCGAGTGGCTGTGGTGTTTTAAAAAAGTTATCTGGTGCGATTTATAGGTACAATAATTAAGTTCGAAGTGTCGTGCAGCCTTATCGCAAATACTTTTGTCCACATGCTGTATACGCATGGTTTCCAGTTTTCGTATTTTTACTCCGTCTTGACATGTCATTCGTGTTTAGGGCCAGTCTTTTCTCAAACCAAACAACTTGGCATCTAAACAATTTGGGCATTTATACTTAACCAAAGTTGTACGTTATCCTTGCGTCACTTGATGAAGATCCGATAATAAATTATTCATATTATAAAAACCTTATCCTCTGTCAAATCTGTCAAGTTCTATGGTAAGGATCCTTTGGTTCTATTAGCACAACAATAAAAACAACTTGTAATCCGCCGTCCTAACTTTTGACCTGCGACCCAAAACAAAATTGGAAAGTGGGCAGAAGAAATATTTGCACTCGTCATACCTTACTTGACCCTTCCTGTTAAACCCTTACAGCCCACAGACAGTGCAAATATAAGATACAGGCATGTTTTGGTGCATACTGGTTACATCGCATTCGTCTCCAGTGGCATCTGCAAGGTTTTGTTTTTGTCATACAAGTGTGTATTTAAGAGTTTTCTAAAAAACGTTCAATTTAATTGTAGTTACGACTCGTTGTGCAAGTGATGCTTCTTTCCTTGCCATCATTGACGGCATACTGTTTAACTACAGTTTTTATCCTTATAGTCCGAGAATCTTGAAGCAGGAACTAGAGATGCAATTCTAGACGAAGTCAGATGATAACAGTACATATACATTGAGCCACGTTTGGGACAGTTCTAGAGGATGTATATACTTACGATTTCCGTTGACCAAGGAATTTGTATCATGTGCGGACCGTAGATGAACCTCAGCATAGACGCGATTGAATGCTTTGACAACTTACAAACTTACAAGGCGCAATGGCCTAGGCATAACAAAATGAATAAGTGTGCCAATCCCGAGAGTGCATCTACCCAGTGGCATTAAGCTGTTACTTACATGAAACATGAGGAACAAACCTCAAGGTGGCAAATAAATTGCAAACGAAGGCTAAAATTTGAAGATTAGGTTAATGAACGCTCTATTTTTATTACGGATTCATACAGTTGCTTAAATTATAACTCTGGTCACTCACATACATATTTTAATTAGATGGTCATAATATATTTGACGATTACGCATCTGAATATATATATATTTATTTATTTATATAATAATAGGTAGCATTACAATTACAATGACGGCCAGTTCTATGCAAATCTACGATTCAGAACAAAATATCTACAGCCAAGTGCTGTGAATTTTGCGTCTTTACAGTAAAGAAATGCACTACTAACAAACAATAAGTAAAACTGAATACTTCAATCTTTCTTTCTCTCTTCCAATCTTTCTTTCTCACAAACCTACATTCTACTTCTCTGTAATTCATATGTGTAATTGTAATGGGTATGTAATATATATTTGTGTAATATATATTCAAGATAGTTTTTAGGGGCATTCCAGGAATTTTTTCAGCCTTTTTCCATTGCACTTGCCTCACCTACGCACTTTGAACAGCAGTTTTTTTTAAAAACTTTACTTAAACCAAAAGATTCAGATTTTCATCATATTATTCATTTTTTTTTTCACTTGTTTTTCTTTTCCTTGTGGATTATGTATTGAAACAACAAAAAAGCTTGAAAATTTTTTGACAAGTCCGTCCGGGGGAACTTCGTGTAGATTTATAATTACACTTTTCATTTCCATTTATAAAAATCGTTGTTCCCGACGTATGGTTTAACGTGGATATTTTTATTTTCTTAAGAATATTTCAGCACGGCAATACCGATGTTGTTTTTTACAAATATACTTAATTAAATGTCCAGAATAACGTTTTCCTGACTGGTATAAATGTATAACACTAGGAAAAATTTGGTGTAAATCTTTGGGTTTCATAGTATTACTGTTACATTACTACTTTGCACACGGTTAAAGCATGACACGACTAAAAGTTAAAAAACAACAGGTATCTCGAAATTTAGTCCTTAACTAGGGTACAGGTTACTTCAGCTTACAATCAAAGAAAGAGAGAGGTAGAATTTATTTTCGCGAATCCAATTACATCGTACTTTCTATCATCTTCAATCTTGTTATTTATTTTGAAGTCAAAGAAAAAGTTCTTGATGAAATAAGCCAGGAACGCTGGCACGCTTCATTGCAAGCATGAATTAATTAGGACAGGTAGTTACTCAATATGTTTACTACTTAATAACTTGAACGATTAATATTAGTGCATAGTTACTTCCAACTATTAAAATACTCGATTGTTTTTTCACTCGAACCTTATTGGAATTTTATTGTGCAAAATTAAATATGAAGTTTTTTAAGTGTGTCATTAAAGTTACAGAAGCAACATTATACACGCACTAAATTCTTTATTATATATATGTATATATATATTATTCTGGGGAGGAAGATCACGAATACTTTTTCTTTGATTTCAATAAAATAAGGATAGAGCGAATAAATGTAAAGCTACCTACGGGTAATAACTCCACAGAATAAGTTGGATACAATAATTACATCGATGAGATAGTTTATCTGACTAACTGTGTATTGGCTGTTAACGGTGGTTATTACACATTACAGGTGCGTTGTTTCGGCTTTTACAATTTGTATGTATTGGTCGACCGTGCGGGATGGACGGCTCCCCGAAGGATTTTCAGACTGATCAAGGATCAAGCAGCTTCTACTTCACTACGAGTTTGTTTCGTTTTTATGTTAAAAATGATTCAGTTGGTATCTAGCACTTATAGCAACCATCTCTCATCTTTCCTCAGTCTTCAGTATTTATATATTCAAGTTAGGTATATATCTAGTTGTAAATATGATTATAAAGTATCCAAGAAAAATTAGCGTTTCTCCTTGAAATAATTAGATCAGTCTTGTGGGTATTTACTCATTTACAAGTAGACGACCAAGAAAAGAAATCACGGTTAAATTTCTGATAAACTCTTTGAGCTCCAATAACACTACTATTTTCTCTCCATTGAACTACCTCTGATTTAACTGCGAGAAAAAATTTGTACATTTTATATTTTCTTTTAAATAGTTCTGCTAAAACCATTTTAAATAAGCTTTATATCAATCGCACATCTCACTTCATTAAAATTACCTGTAGTTTATGTATGTACGCAAGTATTTATAGTATATATATATATTTATATGAAATATTTCAAGACCAACTAGCGTCATGTCTCTCAACCATTATATATCATCCACTCAAGATTCCAGATATTTGTTGAAGTTTTGAAAATATTGTACAGGCAGTTGAGAACAGTGTAACCAAATTCAAATTTCAATTCAATGACCATCCTTATATATGTATAGGGAATATATATTATCTGTTAAGCGGAGTAGAGCTTACGGTATGCAACGGAGTAAAAAACAGTGTCTTTCGGCTTTAAATGTTTAAATAATGGTTTTAGTTCAAATTCACTCTTTTCCGCCAGTACGAAACTTAAATTTGTTGTGTTGTAATCAAATTATGATTGTCTTGATGTCACCATTCCAAAAGCGTACTACCCAAAAGCTAGATACACTCATAAAAATAAGGTTTTAAAATTCGATTAAAATGGTAGTGGTACAACTTTGTTGCAGTAACAAATTTTTCAAGATAATTATTACAGTAACAATGAGAAAGTCATTGAATTGTATTTGATATCAACTTAACGTAATTGTTTTGCTACGACTTCTAACAGTGAGGATGAAGGGATAGCGAAGCCTTGGATACATCTACTATGTAGAACGAAGAAAAATACAAAAATGTTGAATTATGTGTACAGTAAAGAAAAATTCCTGAGGACGACGCTAACCATTGTTATTGTGTTGGTCATAAATGATTGTTGACGTTTTTTCAGTTTGCCATTTGTTGCTCAAATGGGGTGACATGTGATGAAGAGTACTGTAAGAAGAAATGAAGGCAGCAGGGACAATTGACCGTTTGGCACTAGACGTCACGACGAGGTCATCTACTTCGGCCAATGAGCGTTTCAGTCTTGGGAGAATATCTCCATGTGTCCCAGAGATGATAATGTTGTCTCCCAGGCTGCTTGTACTCAACATGGGCGGGCTGAGACGAAGAACGTCTTGTGCAATTTGATCCATAACGTTGGACTCTGTCCCTGACTCATTGCTCAAGGCAGCCACAAGGGCAGCTGGGGAAGAGATCGGTATCATCACTCGCTCATGGTGATGATGGCTTGTAGTTGGATCCCCACTGACCTGCACTTTGCTGGGAGTTATGGCCAGCCTGTCTATGGGTGACATGGCATCAGCATTTATTTCGGTAGGAAGTTCTTCCACCTCCACGTAAGACGGCGAGTGGTTGGTTGATGAGGCTGCTAGTCCCAAATTTGGTTTCTGATCTGAGTGACCGATGGACGTTGTTATGGTTGAAGTTATTATCTTGGTTGTGATAGGAGCATTCGTGGGTGATAGCTGTTGAGAAGGGAGCAGAGCATTGCTTGAGTTTGTTGCCGATGAAGTCAAAGCTCCAACACCATTTGAACACCCGTTTGTACTTGAAGTAGTAGTAGTTGTTACTTGTTGAAAAGTCATAAATGGCGTAATACGGTCCCTCTCCTTTTCCAACTCCTTATCTCCCTCTTCCGGACTGTAAAATTAAAACCCAGTATATTACTTCAAACACTATTTACAAAACTAAAAACTACGTATACATAAGTGATTCGACAAAATGCCAAATGTTGAAAGTAATAGATTTCAAATATATAGGAGGTTTGGAGTTCTGATTTATAACCAACTGGTTGTTACAGAACTGTGAATAGATTTCAAAAACATTTAAGGTAAAGGAACGGGTTTCAAAATTACTTGGAATCAATCTCTACACATTAATTTAGGTAACTTGGTAATCTTAATTATCATTCCCTGTTTACTTGCATCAAATGCCCCCTTTCGATGCTTCGACAAAAAAACAAATTAAAATAAGTACCCCCTTTGCATGCATACTGTTTGCCCATTGTACGTACTACCCAAATTAAATTTAATATGTTTTATCTGCCAAACTGCCAACCCACGATGTATTATAGTTTATCCAGTGAAACCTCTTTATAGCTACACTCTTTTAAACCTATAGTTAAATTTGTTATTCCGAAGTACTTTGCTTTTTACAGTAAACTGCTCCTTTGTGTGGGTTTTTCTTTCTGTACAGAACAAATTAGTAGATTCCTTGGTATACCACTATAGAGAGGTTTTATTTTTGGATTCAATGTACCTACGAGAAGCCATCACTTCCTAAAATAATTTACAAGCTGAATCTCTAAACTTACGTCAACAGCGTGTTGATGCAAACAAAAGTTTCAACTTTTTGAGTAGTTTTGTTGAACTCCAAATAGCCTCTTGTTTTCAAATGTATTAAAGTTCCTGTTTTCGATCGAAGGCGGTAAACACTGTATCCATGTCCTTCCACACTGCTGAACACTGAAAAACAAATGAACAAGTGAAATGAATTCCAATATCAAAATATGATTCTACAATATAACAAAAGGACAGAACTGTTTAGTTCGAGTAAGTACTGTCAAAGGCAGGGACAATTTTTTCAGCTACGCAATGAAAACGAGGCCTTCTAAATGATGTATCGAATAGTGGAAACTTAGGTATACATAGGTCAAATAACAACAAAAAAAACAGAGTAACAAAAGGAAAGTTTTTAATCAACGGACTTATTAGTCAAACTAAAAACAAAGGAATTTTAATTAGAAAGTGTACAAATCAGTAAAACTGGGAAAACATTTTGAGCTGCCATCATGTCTCTAAAATAATTGATAATATCCAAAATATAATCTAAGTGTAACAAAAAATACGGATTTAAGTGAGTTTGATAAAAATCAAGAATTCTCGAACATGATTCACTGATGTTGAAATATCCATACAACTACAACATATGAAATCCTGACAAGTTATAAACTTTGATGCTAACAACTACCGACAGTTGAAAAATGCGCTTAAAATGAAATTAGTTAGGGAGTTAGTTACTATTATAAGGAAAACTTTTTGTTTGTTTTTTGGAGCTATTGTTGTACAGTTTAGTAAAAGCAAGGCCAAGAAACTGCAGAACTTTTTAGTAAAACTCCTTTGGAACTTTTGCAGTAAGTTAAATCTGAATGATCAAACACACAATTCCTAAATACTATCCAAATTATAATGTTTCAAGACAAATGCAGAACTGAGCTACCCAACAGTTTTCGCCCGAACTGCATAGATATATTGGAATTATTAAAATTCTTAATGCGGCCAACATTCTTGCTTCGTTATGACTAACGTTAAATACTGCTACCAGTGTTAGATACGATTAGAACCAGAACAATCTGAGAAAGAATGCCGGATACCATACTATGCAAGAGATACCCCCAGTACCAGTGTTGGACAAAAGACCACCCATTAATAAAGACTGGGTTTTTCACTGTCAGATCGGCATCCTAAATCCTTAAGACGAGATTCGAAAATTCTGTTTGCAAGTTTCGTAGAGCTAATTTTGTTATAAGTAGGTTCGGAATAGCAAACTGACAAACGAGTTTTTAGTAATTTTTGGTAGCAATATTCGGGCCAACTTTGGTTGACATCAGGAGGTCACCCTGGTTGCAGTGCAACATAAATACCTAGGCAAAAAATGTTGTAATAGATATACCCTAGCTGTAAGGTACATCCAAAGTTTTCGAGTTCTAACTTAAGCGCGAACCCATTCCCACACATGCGAATGTTATGTTAAAATTATCTAATCAAAGTGTTGTTTTAATTCTGCAGATCTGAATGTGAGAAACCCATTTTTTTTTAAATACTTGGAGGTCTTTTATCCAACTGTAGTACTGAGGGTATTTCGTCCGGACAATATTTAGACCCAAGTTAGAGTACATGTTTTGTACTATTATTGATAAATATTTCAACTGTTCAAGACAACTTACTTTGTCTGTTGGCGACAGTGGCCCACGGGAGATCATCTTGGTGTATAAAATGGAAAGCCGATAATCCCATGACCTCCTCAGTCAGGTACCCAGCCACGAACGCAATCCGATGGTCCGAATAGATGATACGGCCATCCGGCAAGTGCCTAGTAACATACTCGTCTTGAATTGCTTCCATGAGGGAAAGTTCAGTGATTCCTTTGTTCCGAAAGGGTCTTGCAATGCACACCAACATGTACTCGTCACCCCCTCCAGTTGTTGAGGAACACTCTGCTTACACAAATTAAATACCACTGAATCAATATGAGTTCGAATCAAATGTTTTTAATCGATTTTGACTTCATGGGATTGGAGAATTTAAAAACACTAATACTCAATATCAAGTGATTGTTTGTACCTTTCTTCCCCTTTGAAGCAGACCCTTTTGAAGCATCTTTTTTGTTGATAGGTGGTCGGAGTATTCCAATGAGATGGACGGTGACGTGGCGGGCAGGGTCACCCCTGGCCATTGAACGTTCTGCCAGTCGTACATAAAATGATCGCCTCTCTCCAGCAGCCAAGCCGGACAGAGCATCTTCAGGATTTCCTCCAAAAAATGATGGAGAGCGAGGAACAGAGTCAATAATTTTTTCCTCTTTACCTATACAACCAGAAAACGTCCGTTTAAAAAATGACATAAAAGAATTAGACGGTCATTTTTTTCAGATTATATGCACAAGAATCATACTTTTGTCTTCCATTGGAGTGGCATTAGGAGGTTGAAGATGATGTCTGAGAAGCTCATGATCTCCATTGTGACAGATCGTATACATTGACTGGCCCATAAGATCCAATTGGGAATGTCCCAAGAGTTTTTCCACACTGTCTGATACATACACAATCTTTCCCGACGATGTGACAATCAACATGAAACCTTCCAGTGCTTCCAGAAGAGTCGATGATAAGTTTGACTCCATTCCTTCAGGAGCAATTTTTAAATTCTCCTTTTTTCTGTTTTGCTTCAAGCCTATAACGTCAATAAAGTTCATATTATTTCCGCACCATTTACTTTCAATTCTTTAATCCTTATTGTATATTGACTGAATGAAGATGATTGAAGAAAAAGAAAGTCTTACTCAAATGAATACGAAGGAAATTTGCAGAGAGTCTTAAAACAGACGTTTTGTCCATTCTTTTTGTGGCCATCGCCACGATTGGCACAAGCGACGACAACTCCGAAATGTACATGTTCAGCTTGTCCCTTCTCATTTTCTCTGCCAAATTCCGCATCAGTCTGCTAGAACTGCAACAAAAAAAAGAGTAAATCTATTATTTCCTGATTCTTATACCCGAAATATTGGATATTACTAGTCCAACAACACCTTGACCGCCAATGAGACTATTTGACCGAATCCGACTAGCTGATAGCAAAGGTGTTTTTAACGTATTTTTTCTTTACTGCTGAAGAAGAAAAACTTGGGTAACTGAAATCGTCAATAGCTCCCTAGATCAGGTACTTCACAATCTAACAAAGCTGGACGCAATTCTGCACACCTCGAAACTTTTTAATGTAAGCCGATTTAGCAAACGAAAATCGTCCTGAGTCATTCGAAAATAACGTTTTCGGGCCATGAAAATAAACTAATTACCAAAAGCCAGAATCTCAAAATCTGAAGTTTTTTGAAGATTCCCTGACCGTTTGTGATTTTTACCTCACATTGAGAAAAAAATGTATTACTGACTGGCCCCGCATATCTTCGTCGAAATTGCGATACACCCTATCTTTTTTATTTCTCATAACGCAACTTAAAAGATATCATGTCATGTATCACTCCTTTGCCTATATCTATCTAGCGTACTATTTATACAAAATCAATTATTTACTGTTTCTAATTTTCTTTGACAATTTTTTACACGGTAGGGATTGAAGCATCGGAAACCAGGGCAGGGGTTCGAAATCTTCAACTCAAAACTAGATCATGAAACTTGAAACACTATGCACGTAAGCACGTATAATGAAATACCACTGGAAATGTACGGAGATGAAGGGAATTAATTCCATATTTGACATTCTGTAGAATAATCAATAAAATTAAGCGGCGACGTTGTTTGATTAGCCGAATACCTGTGTGCCATCGAATTAAACAAATATTAGCTATACATGCAAGTTTCATTAAGCTGTACACTCAAAAGGTGCTCACGCCTGAATCGATTGTTTTTTTTTAAATTAAAAGGCTTTCAGACGCCACCATCAAAATCAAACTACTAGGAAGTAGGAAGCAAGGAAGCTTGACACAGTTGGGTATGGTATACTGGAATCAAGTTACCGCTACCGTTATAACACAGCTGAGTTCAATTTTGGGGAATTTTGAGTTTTGCCCTAGGGAGAATTCTTTCAGCAGGTGCAGATATATTTTTCCTCAATTCCGCTTTACTATATTTACACCTAATTATGTTTTTACTTCTGGGTGCAGGCATTAGATTGCACTCTGATTTTTCAGGAGTTCAGGAAATACTCTAATTTTCGAATTCTGATGTCGATATTGCTCAAGGCTGTCTACGATCTAAAGTAAACAATTCAAAATTGTAGTATTAGACCTGAGCAGTATTTCCTGTATATAGCATAGGATGAATTAGATATTTGGTCATTTGGTTTCTGCTTCTTCTACTATTCTCCCCCCTAAAGCCTGGCTACTGAAGCAATCATCGTATCAAGTTGTTCCGCATTAATGTTTGGTATTAACCAATTCTCAACTATGTACTTAGGGAGCGAAGGCAAAAGTAAATAAAAAATGTTTGTAGCTTTGGCTTTGGTATGAAATCGATAGGAAAGCTGCTAGCTTTCGTCTATTTACCTTGGTTGGTCGGCAGTGGCTGAAGTGCCAAAAACAATTACCTAGGCATGTTTACTCAAAATGGCTAATTTTTTTCATTCCTTTTTCAATTTAAATCCTAAACTTTTATTTCTGAATTTGATCCGAAAAAAAAAGTTGTTTAAATCCCAGCTATTTATCTATTTCCCCAGTCGGGTTTCGATGTTCTGGTCACGTTGATTGAGCACAAGTGCGCATGCTCTCTTCAAGGATATTTTATTTATTCCTTTTGGGTAGTTTGAGCTGAGCATTCATTGAAGGCTAAGGTATCTACTATTATATTATTAAATATGCGTAGAAACATTAAAGTGTATTCGCCTAAGAAATAAATGTAACTCTAGCACCACTTCTGCAGACTGTATCTGTGTACTCTCAAATACTATGTCTGTGGGTCGTTTAGTATGCAATAAAACTACTCATAAATTAAATTATGGCAACAACAACTGCAACGAACGAATGTCAACTGCGTATATTATCAAAGCATATCACCCGAATGAAAAATCTGATTAAGACCACACACACTACCTGATCGGAAGATGTTCGAATTCCCTCCCGTACGGAAACTCCATATAAAACTGTCGTTCGAGTTCCATTTTTTTTTGTTTTTGTAAAAATTCTATATCCAAGCACAATTTTCCAACTTTTAGCGTTGTTAATATTTAATTAGGAAATTCATCGGCTATCCCATACAAAAATCTGGTTCATGTAAATCCACTTTCTACAACAGCACGGATTTAAAAGTCTCTCTGTACCACACAGTTCTCTAATATAAACGCTCAAGATTCCAGTAATAATTCACAACAAATAGTTTCGTTTTGCTCTTTTTCACAGAACAATTTCCCATTATAAATATAATAATTTTATTCTCGACGAGTCTCAAGATCTGTCACTTTTACAGAATCCGCACCACCAGAACCAGACCAATTCATGCTAAAAAATCCCCACACCAGAGACTCTCCAAATATGAGCCTATCGATTTAGCAATGGATTAAATAACAGCGATGGAGTAAATGAGTGTGTATACAACTTTCTTTGCCGACTGGTGAATCAAGATCAGTGGGAATATTATAGTAAAATTGCGAATGTGAACCAGCACAGAGACTGTTCAGTTTGAGAGCGTAGAGGTAGTACTCTGTCCTTGTACTATGAGCACGAAACTAGTAGAAGCAGCAGAGCCAGAACTTCTTCAACACAACACGAAGGTCAACTCGTAACTGCGAAACCAAGTCGAGGCAAGTTAGCAAAAACCCGACACTTACTGTATAGTCATACACTGTTGACAGACTTCTGCACAAATGCGAATTTGCAAAATATAAAACCTGGATAGCTCCGCCTCTCAAGTTTATATAATTTTATAGTTTCGATTCGATTATAAAAACAACGTTCGACGCCGATGACTATCGACGTATACGAGTCAATATATCTACGAGCCCCAACTAACTAACTCACACTAACTAACCTGCCTATGCAGATTAGACTAAACTCAATGTGGACTGATGAATATGTTTTTTAGTATTTACATTATTTACACTCAACAGAGACTTGAGTAATTCATTGAGTCTGTGTCCTGTGTATGCTCAAGTCTGGCTCTCCCTCTCTCTCTGTTCAATCCTATCATGGAGTAATTATACATGTTCATATAAACATCTATCATGCGCAAAAGCTTCGATTCTATCATAATAACTGTTTTATTATCGGTTTCAACAACAATATCCCCTACCTTTCTCGTAAATTATGTAATGGCAGTCAATGTGGTGGTGTCAGGACTGATACCGATAGTCCTTTTACTGACTCCATTCCCCTGTACTTGTACTCTACTCAACACAACATGGGAACAAAAGACAGACTGTGTGCATGGAGACCGTTCCTACCTCTACCTACGATACGTCAGAAGCCAGGAGATAGGCTCATGCAGATTGTCAATATTTAATTAATGCTCCGGCGTCGGAGTCAGAGATAAGCAAGTGGGCTACTGCGATAATGTAAACTTTTTGTCAGCAAACTTGTAGGAAAGTAAATTCAAATTCTAACGGAATACCGAGAATCCCAATTCAAAGGTTCTACCCTAACATCTCCTCGTAAATAGGCATTAAAACCTATATTATCAAAGTACATAATACAGGTACCTAGTCCTTTCTATCCAAAATATTATCCATACGACTGGAAGCCTTTTCAAAGGATCGTAAATAGCCTGAACACTCAAAGAAAACAAAATTATTACTTTTGAGACTCCAGATAGGGAACACATGTATTATGTATCCAACACAAAATAGTATGTCAATTCAAAACGGGAGAGAGGCTAGATAATTTCTTAAATGCCAGGGAAGGGATAAAGAAGGGGGAGGCGGAGGGGGGGGGTCTCCGAATTTAAAATATTTGTTTGTATGGGACTCTAGCCAATTTTACGTGTTTCCAGGGAACGAAATTAAATTAAAGCGAACTAATGGCTACGTCCAAATAGGGCTTGATTGAGTTCTTACAAGAACTAATGGTTATGTCCAAAAGGACTTGATTGCGTTCTAAAAAGAATTAATGGCTTTTTTGCAAAAAAGACCTGATTGAGTTCTTTTGAGAGTATTTTTTTTGTTCAAAAGGACTTCATGTGGATCTGAGGTCTTACTAGTTACTATTAGAATATATACTTAATCTGAAGGAAATCACCCCACAGAGGGCAGACCTTCTAATCAATGGATACAAGATTAGAAAACATTAAACCCCAACTTTTAATTCAACTCTTTATTTAAACATGAAAACTCTCTGCTAACTACTACTCTCCATGGTTAGCTCTTTTATTCCCAAATTGCATACAGTTTTCCTATATGAATTATGAAAATTATTACAAGAGCAATTCACTCACAAAAAAAAAGAAGGAATATAATGTTCTATTCTAGCAAGACTATGTATTACGCCAAAACTAAACTGACATCAGTGCACAAATACCATCAGCAGAACAGACTTTGATAAATCCAAATCTACATTTAAGTAACTATCTTCGTCAATACGAACCAGTACACACAAAGACAGCACACAATCGTTACATTTATCATTCAGATCAGAGTTACAACTTACTTACAGGTAGGTACCTACATACCTCGCTCTAAAATACAAGCGGAATCGTACGACCATGAGAGAAGTAAATATTTTATATCCATCGATTTCCAATAAATTGCGAAACAGCACACTTACCTACCTCTAATTCACTCACGCACACAGCCCTACCACCAATCTGTAGGCATTTCCGACTAACAAGCTACACCAAACTAAACTAACCTAACATCATAACCGATCAATACAGAACAAACAACTATGGACAGTCCCAAAATGTATTCAAAATGGAGAGGACGAGAGGAGAGACGTTTACTTCAAGTGGAATAACAAACATCAATTCAGAAGAAAATCTATAAAAGTAGTCATCAAAAACAAAAAGCTCTCATCTTTACTTAATGTCCACGCAGGTGTCTTTCATTCCTGTCTTTGAGTTCCCCGAAAATGTGTGTTTCCAAATATTTTACTTCATATGAGCCACAGGAACACCCAGCTAAGTACCTATATGAAACTTATTTTTATTTCCTCATCTTTACTTCTCGGTCAATCCCAATCGGTCTCCCGACGAGCGCCAGAGACTAAAACACTTTCGTTTAAAAAACATTAATTCGTATGCCAATTGTACGCGTCACTCATGTTCTTGAATTAGGGGCAAATTGATGGACGTAGAGAACACACAAACAACCTGTCCACCCAGTTATTATATTAAAAAGTCCGCATATGCCTCTACAATTAGTATGAAGGTATATTTATATTCAAGATAGGGTTGATTGTGTGACCCTTCGGTCCGGCAACAGTCTACATACACTCAGAGTTTGAAACGCAAACGAAGGAGGTTGCGTCTTGATTACATACTGCTACATTAAACAATAACAGTCATACCACCTGAAACCAAACCTCCTTAAAAATCTGTTCCACACTATGTAAGTACTATATAGGCTCTCCGTTTAACTCTTTAACTGTGGCAATGAACCAAGAACAACTACTGCTGACTGTACTAGAACGCTATTAAAAAATAAATTCTTGTAGATGTAGATGAGTTGATGGGTAAAAAAGTTGTTTGCGATATTGAAGGAGAATATTATTGACGGTGAATTGCTAACTTGGAGGTAGCAGAGTAACCATGGCATTGAGAAACAAATTGTGTAATACAACAGTATACCTATGTAATGTATGTATGCACTGCTACTGACGGCTTATAGTCAAAAGATTTTTGATAGGAACGCGTGAGAGCGAGTCTTTTGAAGGGCTTTCATAAATTACGTTTGCATTAGGAGGGGACTGCAGTTGTCATTTACACTAGATAGTTAAAAAGGTGCTATTCGTTCCCATTTGGAACTTTGGCCCATCAGGGGGAAGAGGGGGGGGGGGGGGTACAAGTAGCCAAACAATGACGTAAGAATACGTACACAACGCAATGGTGTAAAAATAGTTTTTTCCGCGGAGCTCCATCGTAGCATTTACGAAAGATGGGACAGCCGTCTAATCACGAATCACTAGCTTCCCGAGTTTCTACTGACTCCTTTTATTCTACTCTACTAGTTAGTGCAAAATACATTCCACAAGTGTAAGTTTCAGTACATGGAGACCAAGTCATAGTTTCTCTCCTGTTCTACTAATTGTAAGCGAGAAACAAATATAATAATTGTTTGCCTCATATTAGAGCTCTTTTGAGAGGCACAGGGGATGAAAACTGTTTGCGTATGATAAGTAATAATTTGAATACTAGTGTAAAAAAAAAACTTTTTGAACTACACTGTTACGTAAATTATGCTTAAGCACAAATAATTGGTAGCCGTGTAGAAATAATTGCATCTTCCTGATTAAAATTTATAATCCCTGTCTAGTAGACAACAATACTGTCAATTTAAGGTTCTGCTTGCACAATTCTCTCTCGTATTTAAGTCAGATCATTCTCGAACAAATTCGATTTTGAGGCACACAAAAACTACAATAGTACAAATAGCATTTCATCATCATTCTTTGTAATTTTAAAGTTTACGTTGAACTAAAAACTAAAATGTGTTTTACTTTGAAGAAACAAGAAATAAGCTGCTACTGTAGCTATAATTATAAAATAGGTATTAGACTTATGTAGACGGAGAGAGAGAAAGAGAGAGAGAGAGAGACAGAGCAATACTTTGGTGGTATTGCACAATACTTACCCTGTTTAATACACTACATGCACCGACATACCTACCTACTTATCTGCATTAATATATAATTACCTCCCTACATGCTAAGTACTCCTAGAAGTACATTATTATGTACAGGTGAACTCCAAGACTCCTCCGTCAGTCGGAATCCCAACTCGTTGTGTAAGTTATGCAAAAACTTGATCCAAAAATTACATAAAAACTCAATAATAAAAAGTATTTTATTTTTCCATCAATGACTGGCTTTGATACAACTTATTCCACTAGAACTACGTCGAGAGCTAGTAGGTATCTCAGCTACTAATTTGGTTGATCTTGATTTTCATTATGCCTCCCTCTCTCTCTCTCTCTTTCTCTCTCTTTCTCTCTCTCTCTGCTAACACGCAATCTAAAAAGTTTATCATACATTCATTGCTCTTCATTCCTGGCTTGTTGTTGGCCTTTTGATGGGTGTAGTAGCATTACGTACAAGCGCTCAGACAGAGAGCGAGACGGCGATTCGTAGGAAACAACGCGATGAGAGCATCAGTGTGATAAACATAACCTTCTGCCTTTCCTACAGATAATTTTATTTTTGTACAGTACTTAACTATCTATTTACACTTCAGCAAAAGCTGTAGACTCAAAGTTTATACGATGGTAGCGAATATAATCGCAGCGCAAAAAGCAGAGCAGGAAACATCAAGTTTTTCATCACATGGAACAAGGGGGGGAACATGGAAATACATATATTTCTAGAAGTGTCTAGTTTGACTGGACAGCCTTCGTCAAAGTTACATTGAGGAAGGTAAAGGTACGTCCCATCTCCTCATATATGTAGACCAGTAGCAGTTGCGTATTTCATATTTAATCTACCAAGCGACGCGAAGGACTATAATAACACACACACACACACACCTGGTTGAAACCCCTTTACGCGGTTGCAAAGCCCAAGACTCGCAACAACTCGGCAACAGTCGTAGACCAGGGAAGGAAGGCTCACAAAACGCAGAAGCACCATAATAACGATAAGACGCACCAGCTCAGTCTAAATATTAACCACACAATTTCTCTCAAGGCAAATGTTGAGAACTCATGCAGCGGAAATACATACATCAACTAATAATATGCTCGAATAAGGCACATATAACCACAAACAACATACTTTACTCGATAGTTTTCCCATGAAATGAAATTACTTCTTTACTTCTTACAGTTTACAGTCTTATACAGCCAGTCCCCAACATAATATAGACTTGAGAAACTATCCAGCTTGTCTTTGGCCAATTACGACCAAATCCAAAAGCACACTTGCACCGCATCTATGAACTAACTGACTGTCTCAAAAGTAGCTTCCTCATTAGCATTTCCCTCACAGAAACTTCCCTGTACCTGGCCTATCAGTCTGAGCATCCAGTAGACTAGAGTCGACTGTACCCACAGCAAATAAGATAAAGCAATTTCAATTAGGTAGGCATGGCTATATGTATACCTATGAAGAATGTCGTGTGATTCACATTGGTTGGTTGGCTGGAAACTTTCATGCAGAATTTATAATGGGGACGTTGTTATTGTGAACCAAAATTAAAAACCATTATTATATCAAATGCGCATTTATATTTTGACGGACAACTGCCAACACGCCATGCGATAAAACTTTTAAAATATCTTAGTTAACCTATCTGTATTCAAAATCTACGGCTAGTAGAAAAAAATTGTTATTTTTATATAATATGTATGTATAAAAACCAAAAAAAACGCAAGCAAGCATAATTACCTACATACAATGGGAATGGAGGGTTAATTACGGTTCGTGGATTCTGGACCTACAGCAGTTCCTGGGGTTTACCTGGATCAAGTAGGGGCAATAAGGATTCATGACAGAGCCTATGTAATTAGCTATGACAGTTTACCGGCAACCTGCGTTTTCATTTTTTTTTATTTTTATTTAAAGCAACTCACAATACCTTTTTATTTAGTAAATAATGCGAACTGTCTGAGCTATGTATGCACTGATGTGAAGAAAGAATGTCAACTACTTTTTGGTTGGGTTGACATGCAGATATTGTTTGTTTGATTCAATATGCCTTGCATGTATGTACATATGTAGATGCATACTATCAAAAACATGATTCTTTTTAGTGTCAATACATACCTTCAGTGAATACCTACCTACCTAGCTACTTCAGAAAGCAATGCATATAACGTCCGTACATACATAATTACTATTCGATAGCACTCTCCGAGGCACTTATTCCATCTCACAATGAGCACTACTGAGAGTTAACAATGGTTTCGATAAAAATTTAGGAACTCAAACTTGGTAATAAAATCCATCAGAGACATGCACAACACGCCAACTATAAGTCAATTTTCCATTCAAATTCTACGGAGGCACTCCAATTCAGGGTCACTGCATCAATGATGCTATTACAGTCATTTACTTCCAATATGTCGCGACTCTCGACTACGTCTCAAAAAACTGTTCAACATGAACCTCAAGTTACTTTAAAACCCTGTAGCCCTGTCCGATCTCACGCACCTCCTGCCATTTATGTAATTCCATTATAATTTGACTCCAGGAAGAAACCCAAAAACATATTATGATACATGAGTGAGATCTCAAGAAGTTCGGTTAGAAGGCCCATTCACAAATGTTTAAAAAATATTGAATTTGTTTCTGACTTTGAACTGCCAAGCAAAAGTACGAGACGATCATTCATAATTGAGCAGATCTGCGGGAATTAAGGAAGGAAATATATTGAAAATATGACATACGTGGCAAGTGTATGGTATGCAATGATGGATCTTCTAATTATTTTAGTACGCCATTAATAACCATGATTATTATTACCTATGCACAAGAACGCAGAAAACTGACTCTGTTGATTCAAGCTATAGATTACGACGAATTATTACGATCCTTATTTTTCATCGAACAATCAACAACTATTGTATATATACACGATAACAACGAATCACAAAATCAAAGTTGTAATAGTAAAGAAAAAAAACATTTTTTCTGACATGCGTTGAGTGTGTACAGCTCATGCAAGGGGTACAGAATCATTTATCGATCCAATAAAAATTGTTATTGTCATGTAATACGTACATTCATATGAAAAAATAGTCGAAATAT
Source organism: Dicyrtoma fusca (assembly GCA_034695205.1). NCBI lineage: Eukaryota > Metazoa > Arthropoda > Collembola > Symphypleona > Dicyrtomidae > Dicyrtoma > Dicyrtoma fusca. The sequence continues at coordinate 25,674 of JAQFZC010000538.1, forward strand.
ACATAACCAAACAAGCTCCTTCTCCTGGCTGCTAAAGATATTTGTTTTATTTACACTCCAAACGATGATTGTACTGTTTAAACAGCCATTATAGACATTTCCCCGGCAAGACTGGTAAAGGACACGACTAGCATAATAATTTCTTTATAGTTCAATGAGTCGAGACATAAATCAAAATAACGCACTGTTGTATGTTGTGTCCTTATTCACAATGTACGGGAAATTAGTTTACTACCCCTTCTGCAGCAATAATATACTAGACTGCAATGTTCAGAACTCCAAACGAAACAGAAATTATTATAAAGTGAGAAGTGCTCAATTTAGCTTGGAAACGATCGTTTGGTACGTAAATTCTACGAAGTATTGCTGCTAAAATCGTTCCTATTTTTAGTCTTCCCTCTACATATAGTTTTTGAGTTGATATACATTTTAGAAACATCAAAATGTTACTCCGATCACATTCTCCCAACTAAACTGCACTGAGTCTGAGACCCTTTCAAAACAACGGAAGTTCAACTAGGAAAAGCGTCAAAGGCAAAAGCTTCCGGAATACAAAATTAATATTGAAAGCAAGAATGAAGCCATTAATGTACTTTAAAGGGACATCTAATCCATGCATCTCCCATACTTCATTTAATTATTGTCTTACTCTATTGAGAAGGCTGATTACGATTTAATGATTTAAAAATATAAGACATGACGCGGATCGTCCTCCCTTCCTATACTGACATTTAAATGACGTCAGACATGAGTAATTTTGTCATCTTCCAAACAATAGCTTGGTAATTATAATTATGCATTTCCTCAGCAATTTGCTCAAGTTTACATTAGACTCCTTGGACGCTGTTTGATAATACTCTGCTCTTCCACTGCGTACAAAAGTTACTCAACAACGCAAACATGTTTTTGCAAATGCTGAATAAGTTTTCATTCCTTTCACTGTGACAGTCGCCACCCACCTCTTACAGTGTACAATGACATCTGTGGATACTGATTTTCTTTTCGATCACCCACTGTTCTTCTTTAGACTTAATTACAATATTCTAAATGAAGGCATTCAAATTCACTTTTTATTTCCCTGAAAGAATGTACCTGCCTGCCAAGAGCGACTGACGTGATGAACCCCGACTTGTACAGCTGCATGAATAATTACTACTTATGTGTGTTCTACAGTGAAAGACAGATTAGAAGCAAAAGACTTAGTTTCTGGATAAAGCATACCGTATGACAGACCAGTGTACATTGGAGAAAACAAGTACCTATAAGCCCGCTAAAAAATCCAGTGTTGAACTTTGGATTTGAAGTGTAACTAGTAACTACCTACTGATACTACAGTGACGTGAGATTAAGTTACCTTGCTTTTTGCAGATGCTTTACAAGAAAAATCACTGTAGGTAGATTTTACGGAATAGTTCACATACATTCCACCTTTGAAATACCTTGTAATACCTAAACAATTACAAACATATACACAAACAGGGTATTGAAATCAGTAATCAGTATAATTGCTATAAAAAAAACTATTGAATTCATTCGACAAATCAATAATTTTGAACCAAGGTAATTCACTTCAACGTGAGGAAAGAACTAACTCTATTCAAACTACAATAATTTGTTTCACTGGAGTAGTCATTATCTAGATTCTACCTCGTAAACACAATTCCGTGCTCTTTAAACAGACACTGCGACACGGATTGCAGCAAAATATTCAAAGTGATTTAAAATATACATCAAAAACGGGCTCCGTTGGCCACCATACTGACTGAAAGATACATTCTAGGTACATGAAAGAACATCACTACCTTGGAATAATAAAAGACTAACAAAGGCTTAAGTCTTAAATACAACATGATGAAAAGTCGTAACATAAACATACTACAATTTTAGCTATTGCACACAAATGAATATGATTCTCTTTAACCACGGTCCGTACTGGGTTTCGGTTCGTAAAAACTGTCGCTGTGAATCCGTTCATTCCTTAAAATATACTACATATTACGTAAGGGAAGGCCTGTCATTGTTTCACTAGTTAATGCATTCAGCTTTCTTTATTTATTATTTCCTCCGGTTCACTGTTTAAAGAACCTCTAAACTCTAGATTTTACACAGCTATCAGAATCGTTAGAAATAAAAGAAATAGACAAAAAAAAGTATCCAATACGTTAAAGTAATTTTCACAATACAAAACAATATTAGGTACACACAATTGCGGCTTTGGCTAATTATGAATTAATGAATTTAATTGACATTAATCAAATAATTGGAAGGAGTATGTCAATATTTTTGTTGACAACCTGCTAAACAGACAGCAATTACATCAACTGCCGCATTTAATTTAATTGCGAATTGCAAATATTGGGAGAATGAACCGTACCTAAATAGGAGTTTTTCAAAGTCAAACAACGGAACTAGAGCAAAATAATCGTACTTGCCATAAGGAAGTTACCTATCTACCTACCCACCTACAGAACACAGGTAATCGAGAAGCATGGGCATGGATGGCGCACTGGAGAAAAGGTATTTCGGAGCTCACAGGGTCAATCAAAACCTTTGCCAACCCATCTACAGCCAAAATAGGTGGGGCTAAAGAGGCATACAATAACTTGTTGGTAAGAGAATTTTATATAATACCCACAACTTTAATTCGATTTTTTAAAAATGTATATTTAAACAGGATAGGGCGGCATACGTTATGACTGACCCTGTACTTGCGGGAGTTTTATAACTTATTCCATTTCCGTCATAAAATCCCGGTGCACATTTGACAACTCTGGATCCAGTGAAAACACGGGATACGGAAAGAATGTTCCCGGAAAAAATGTTTCCAGGCTCTATATAGGAAAACATACTGAGATGTAGTGGCATCGTAAAATCACCTCATTGGATTTAGTGAGTAGTTGTCTTCAATTCTTTAAGCAATAATTATTACTCAATCAGTGCAACATTATGAAAACTAACCAAAGTTACTTTGGTATACAATTAAAATGAAATTAAAGATATGTAGTAGGTTTTATTTACATGATTTTTATTCCCTGAATGAGTCAATATAGATACCTCCTTTGGTTTACCTTCAAGCCTGTCCCAAATGGCGGCCGCCCCACCTGATTTTAAGTCCTTAAGCCCCTAATGTATTGTAGCAAAATGAAATACTATCGCAGTTGAGTTACACTAGGGTATTACACTTCTCAGAGGTAGGCTACTTAAACGGGATAGAAAACCCAGTTACCATTACTACACAGAAGTATGGTGCCTTTGTAGGATCAAACTAGAATACGTACAACAGTAGTATGTAGTACCAGTATGTAGTACCGCCCAAAGACTTTAAAAAAAGTTTTACGGAAGTACACCTGAGAAACCTCGTTCCTATATTAACTACTGATTGATTTATATGCCATTGCTTGGTCACTATCGGCAGAAAATTCAATGTGACATACATGTAACTCCGAGTCAACCGGGTTGGGGGTTCACATTAATGTACTAGAAAAACAATACAGAAAATTTTTTACTAGTTCTCTAATATAAGAGAAATAATCTAGCAAATAATCACGGATGTCCATGTCAGTAATCTAAGCATTCTTTCAGATATGATACTAAACGGATATACAAACTACCTAAGCTACCTACCTAAGTAAGTTTATTGTAATAACCTAAATACTATTTGGGGTCACTACAAAAACATAATTACTGTTCTAAACTTACCGCATGAGCGCTTCAACCTGGTAATTATAAAATACTACAGGGATTGATTCAAAGAATTCTCTAAATTGTGACCCACTCATTTTTGCACAGGTATATCTGATATACATATGTATACGGTACTTGGGAACATTTTTTCAGGTGATATTTTTCCTACAATCGATAAAATAGGTACCCACGGAAATCCTATGGACTTCATAAAATGTACGTTGCTATTCTTCCAACATAAGTACGCGAAAAATAATTTCGTCCATTTGAAAACTCTGAACAACTTTAAAAAAAGGGTTAAGCACAATTTCTTGAAATATTGAAATCATACCCTTCCCATCCAAAGCACTGCTACTGTTCAGTCCTAGTATGTTTCATCAAAACTTCTACATTTCATACACGGATGCCTACCTAGTACCTAGGTCTAGGTACTTGCATATTGATTGTACTATTTTAATCTTACAACGTTTCAGTGGCGTTGTAGGCAGTTTAGTTTACCCTTCAACTTTCCCGGTTAGAATTACTACCTTAAATCATTGTACAATGCTTTATAATTTTCTTTGTTCGACTAAACTTCTGTGGATATGCTGTAAACTAACTAAATTTTCGATTAACACAATTCATTAAATTAATCCTGCAAACTGGTTTCTCATTCAAATCCATGCGGATATTGGACAACAGCAGCTCTGCCCTTCATGCAAAGACAAACATGTTTTCCTAAAAACACCAAACGATAGAAAGTACCTACCTAAAGTCATACTTACCTAACCTAGGCAGGCACATACAAAAGTTTGCACTCCCTATGTTTTCGCTAGTTAATAGCAAACGTTTCTTTAACCCATCTACTGTGATTTATTTAAAACTTATTTGGTCATAATGCAAGAGCTATCCTATTATACTAAAACAAGCAATTCTATGGAGGAGACCATACACGACTAGGGCAAGATGAACAAAACTCGGGCGGTTAGAAGACAAGGTCGGCATTATAAGGTTAATTTAGGCTAATTGATATTTGCATCTTTCAACGTATAACATTCATAGTACTACTATGCTACCGAGCTATAGACGAGGATACAAGCTAGATAAGTTTTTCAAATCAGTCACAATCCAAAAGAATCTTGATTGTGCCACAGGCCAGGGAACAGGGAACAATCTTGCTGTTGTGTTTGCAGAACTACAACTAAAACATCTGTAAACTATGTCCTAAGACCTACTACACAGAAATCTAATCCAACCTTTAAAAATTCGTATTTTTTCCTCTAATTCAAAAAAGATAATTTAATCCGCCATTAGAGATTCTGCATTCTTCAATCATAAAATCGGTTCTTTGTCTGACCTATCTCTCACAGCACAGGACCATATGAGCGTGAGCAGTCCAGCCTGCTGACTACCTGGCCCAACCCGCTTATGGAGCACGGCGTAATATTTATCTGCGTCCTGGTTTGCATTTTCAAAGCGTACGACCTTGAAGGGGAAAATAATCTAGGCAGATAATCTGGTCTCTTCTGCTCGAGGAGAAACCGAAAAACCCAGACTGCACATGTAAAATGACAGATTCATGTGATAAATATATATCGGATATAATTCTACGTAGCAAACACACACACACACACACACACACACAACAAAACCAATCATTTAATGATCACGAGGACAACAAGAGGTGTAATTATTGCTTATCACATTCACAAACATACGCAAATCAACTGTGATTACTGTGATCTCATTAAGTAACTGCCTATTCATATCTCCTTTGCATTTATACAATTATTTTAGAACCGAATCAGCCGACAATCCCACAATTTGATTCATTAACGTATCCACACTTTGTAGATTTCCAACGGTAGTTTCAAATAAGTGTACTGGCTACGACATTCATGAAATATCCTCTCTTCCTAACTGAACGACTGAACCACAGGCTTACTCCAAACACAATGAAGGATGAAAGCTCAAGTTACGGACTACTGACTGGTCTATTGCCTACGCATCATTAGCGGTTCTTTATTCGGATTAAATAAAATCAAAATGTACCTTGGAGGAAGCGTAGTGGACTGAACCGGAGGTCCATCCGAAGACTGAGTCTCTGAGTTGCTGCAAGATGCTTGTGTTTCAAACGGCTTCTGGAGACTTTCTTCTGTGTCACTCTTTACACTGGATGTGGCTACAGTTTCGTCTGCTTCGCTGGTATTACAGCTCCCATTGGCAACCTCATCTTCCTTCGAAGACCCGACGCTTTCCTCCTCGTCTGCTTTGGTCTCCATCCTATTCCAAGAAACAAAAAATTATAAAATAAATCCCAATTGCAATTGTTACTTACAAGTATCAAACTACCACTTACTTTAAAAAAATATACCTACTAAAAAATAATCATTAATTATGTAGAATACGACACACCAAACAGTTTAATTCTTCTATCAATTAAAGGGCTAGCTCAGTATCATTGTTTAGAATGACTAATTGTAGTACGGATGTAATATTAAGGACACTAGTCGGCAAAGATGGATTGAGCAAAATAGAGGAACCAAACTGATCTACGTCAAAATGAACTAAAATGCCCGTGACAGAAGCGTCCTCATCTATAACCATTACTCTACCTTGACATTCTGAAGCAGCCTGATAAGTAAAATGGTGTTATGATCGAGTCTGGGCACTGAAATTACCCAATAATATTTCCAAGTGTTAAAGTATTCCCATGGCATGAGATGTTTCATATCTGGGTAAAGTGTACTGTTTGAAGAAAACATTTGGATAAATAAAGTCAATGAACTATAAGATAACAAGCTACCTTATTAAGTTTATGAAGACTAGGATGTCTCAGATTTTTACATTAGATGAGAACTGCAGTCTATATATTACACAATAATATTAGTCACATTCCATTACACACTACGTTACGTGAGGTGCATTTTGTGTGGTCAGAACGATGTCACTTGAAGCATGTTATAATAATAATTAGTTTAATTACTCATTCGTGCTCTTTTACTCAATCCATCTACCTAGGTACCCCTGCCACTGTCCGTCTGATCAACACCGCACCGTATTATGAGATGCTCTACAACTACCTAGTACATATACCTACCAATGTAAATATAAAATACATAGATTTAAGATAGGAAACTTGAGAAGTATGTACAACCACACAAAAAACTAGGAAGCAAGTCCTACAATTCGGGAGATTGAATTCAAACATCAAATAAACACATCATAGGCAGCTCCCCAGGACCTTACTTTCACCGTTTTTGATTTCATTTTTCTAAAGAACTGTTGCTTGCATTGCCTCATTTGGTATTGGGAGGCAAACAAAACAAAAATATCCATCTTTTTATGCTGTAAGACGCTTTTCCCGCTGATATCAAAGTAGGAGAAATAATGCGATTTTGTTTGTTTCTTCTTTCTGTTCGTATCTGATACATTCGTAAGTACTACTGCAAAACTTGGGAGTTTTAATGTATGTACATACGCATTTCCCACTGAAAAACATTCCCTATTGATGTATACATATAAGTACCTATACATATATATGCAAATATGACTCAAAACAACAGCTTACCAGTACCAGTACCAGCTAGCAACCTCGCTACAGAATCATTACACTGCATTTTAGGAAGATGTGTGTTTGTGCTTATGAATGAATGCCATATGGTAGCGGCATCATGTTATTATTGTTGTAGCTAAAACATTAACACAAATAAACAGTGCAGCTGCAGTATATATAAACTACCTACATACCTATTTAATCCCGAAACCATGGGGTTTACTAACCCATCATCTCCTGCTGAAGCGCAACAACTTCTGTGACAGATAGTTTCTAGACGTTCCTTTCAGTATTTGGAAGAACAAAGTGAAAAAGATAAGGGATTTGAGTTAGAGTGGAATTTACTCGAAGGGACATCATTGTTACAATGGCTATACCTACACCCATAGCGTTTTGCTAATATTTGTTTTGCAAAATTCACGAGTGCTAAATCCTAGCCCTTAACAGCCAAACGCTATTCTTCGATCCTATGCGAACTATAGACTGTCATTCTATCATTTCCTGCATCACGGGGTGAGTACGTGAAAACTGGCTGGACTATATAGCAGCAGTCTAACAGAGTTATCATTATGTACCGAGTAGTGGCAGTCTACGAATATTCTGTCTCTTATTGACAAATCCCTAATATTTCCATTACGGAAGCTACTAAAGAGTGCAATAGATACTTGCGTTCCGATTAAATAACAGGTTTTGTTGAAACAAATAAATAAGTACGTAAGGTAGCGGTGTGATGGGTACGGTGATAACATGGTAGGTATTATGGATTATGGTAATAAAGTTTTGTCGTTAAAAGTAAAATTGTAAAATTACTTCTACTTTTCGCGACAGTAAAAAATACATATCAGCTTTATCGTAGTTGTAGAAAGATAGGGAGGACACGTACTGTTTAAACCCGTTCATACCATTCAATCAATTCGTTTAGCATTCGTCCTCGGAATGTACTGGGATCATGAACAAGGGTGGATTAGAACTGCAAACCGTCTAAATAATAATTACTATACTGTCCCTAAAAGTCTTCAGTCCTTTCCAGACTTTTGTCCACACACATTTAGAAACTTATTTTCCATGATATGACGTTGAGTCAGTTGAATGTATGAATTATCTATGCCGTTGAATGTGCCGTGGCTCTAATCGCAGTTTCTAGGTTTTGATGCAATAATAATCGTTCTCAAATATGCACATGATTCGTAGGGATTTTTGCAGTTATTACAGAACTCTGAACAGAACCTATAAATCATGATAAGACGGCAATTGGTTCAATTTTACTGTAGTTTAGTAAGTTGCTGGGACGTGAAAGTAAAATAAACGATACTGATCATGCACAACGAACGCATTATTAATTTCTCTGCATCCAACTAGTACATACATACCTCTGTATATTTTCCGTATTATCGAATCCAATAAAAAAACTGACTCCTTCGGATGATTTGTATGCACAACTATTCTCCTGCTTCAACCATCACTTATATTTATGGCACAACTGAGTAAGGCGAACACCAATAACTGCTTTGCTTGCTCAGGATACATTTTTATTACTTTGCGTACACATATGGATATCGATATCGAGCCACAGATAGGTTAAGAAATTGACATTTCCTTTCAAAGTAGGTCAAATGATTAAATTCCAGAATATAAGCAGTTAGTACAACAGAGGAAACAATGTTGATGACAGATCGGATCGAGTCCAATTATTCGCATGCAATTTAGCTAATCGTAGGTTAAGAACTGGAACCAAGCAATCGTGGGAAAACTTTTACATTCTCTGAAAGTGCTTTTTAGTCGTACCCATGATGACGCAGCAGGAACTTGTGTGTATGAATGCCGGACAAAATACCCGTGGACAAAATACCCTCAACTCTCAAAGAGGATCCTCAAGAAATGAAACGCCAAATTTATCGCAGCTTATACATTTAGATGTCTGGCTTCGCTATTTCCGCACAATATATACATATTCATATTTCAAGACAGAAGTTATATATTCTTTGAATCTTGGGGCTCTCTGAACCTGTACCTGTATGTCTGTCAAAATAATCAATGAATAATAAAATTGTTATACTTTTCCGTAATTAATGTTAAGCGCTCTTTTTAAATTAGTACAATGCGTACTATGCGACTTCATTTTAAATTAAGACAGTACGATTTAAAACTTTCAGCTAATAATAAATATGTATATCAGGTCCGAATGTCTAAATGTTATTACCTAGTTAAAAACAGAGTAAATTCATGTACGCATAGATACGTCACTGAGGTACTTTGTCCTATTTGAGTATTAGGGATATTTTGTCCAAGGGTATTTTGTCCGGCTACAGTGTAGATAACCCCTAATGTAGGCTGACATAAAAGAAACTTAAAATACATACAGTAACGTAATTTGACACAATGAATCCACAAACACACTGTACAAAACGCTAGGTAATTTAAATTCAAACAAGCAGAACAGCGATTTTGTCTCTGGCTATACCCCCAACGAGTACATATGATTTTGTAATTGTGACAGTCGTAAATAAAATGTCACACTGACAATTTCTCCATGGATAATTTTCCAATATTGGACTTCATCAGTCAGTCAACTCTGAATGAATATATACGAACTCCACAGAAAACGCATAATGGCATGATTGCACATTTTATTAGTTTTACTATTATTACCGACGAAGTGCTCACAACACAACTACGAAGTAATTATAATTGAGCGACAGCAAAAAGCAGTACTCATCTAATCTGAATTTGACCACTTAATAGTCACTCTTTAAACTAATAATATATGTAAATAAATCGTCAACACAATGCAATACAGTCAGCAAAGTGTACTGATTGGGGTCACAATCGACCATACTGGTCAGTAATTGACTAATTGTTGCCTCTACTATAGTACGCACAGAAGAAAAAAAACAACTCGCATTTCGCACGATTCCTAATCGCCTTCACTTTCATCTGGCATTGAAAGGTAGTTTCATGGCCTTGTTTCTTATTCTCTTTCTTTCATTCGAAGGTCCTTTTTCTATTGTTTATAATCGAGGTTCAGACGCACTACGAACGAACCTGCTATGTTATGTGTAGGTATGTACAGCTGATGTTTATTTAATAAAAAAAACATTTTACCGTTGTGAGTCGCATTGTTGTAGTACCTACATAATAATAATCCCGATTAACTTCATTACTATACTGATCCCCTAAGCGGCCTACATGTGGTAGTGGTTGTGGATGAATTAAAAGTAATTTAATTGGAACATCAATGCTACCATCAATGAGTGAAATAAAATCACCGATCTCCGAATATTTCTTTATATAGCAAGATTTCACTATATAGAACGTCGCCTACGTATAGCCCGTATACCCTTACAGAAGTTAACATTGACGGTAATTGGATTTTTTCGTTCTCCATCAGAATAGAGTAATTTCGAAAGAAATCCAGTGCTTATTTATGCGTCCATATTTTGATGCCAGTCTTGAATGCTAAAGATGATGAGAGAACTCAATAATAAACCCTTCTTCGCTTTTCTGTAACAACCTAAAATTTCCGTCTCTTTCTCTTGCCCGAGATGGAATGCCTATTTAGGTGTTCAGCTCAAATATGGTCTCAACTTGGACGCCAGTAAAGCTACCAGCACTTTGTTCCTTTATGCCATTAGCCATGCCATGTTATCCATGGTGCAGTGTGATCACTGGAAGAGTGCATTTTTATTGTGGCAACACCTTCCTGATAACGTTACATTTTAGGAATGGGTAACTAAAGGTACATAATTAAAGCTCTACATATCGTTTTTTCGTGTCCGGAGGAGGTGGGAGGTTTCTATATGGGAATGGGACTCGAAAAAATAAAACAGACGGATACACAAAGTTAAAACGCCAGGGCAAAAGATCTGGAGAGGATAGGAAAATTCTCAACGCTGAGCGTCGGTAGTGTATGCATCACGACTTTATGAGCATTTACATATATTGCTGTCCTTTAGACGAGAGCGCATTTTTTTTCCCTGATTCGGAGGTTTGTTTTCTATTGCGAGAGCAGTCGACTAGTACAATCTAGGAGTCTGAGTTTCGATATATAAATCACAACGCACACACTCAAACCCTCAAACTCAAACCCCAACTACTACTTTAATAGCTGGAGATACGGGAGAGCTTAGCAAGTTTTTTGTACGCATCCTCATCGTCTCCCTCCATTTCAAGCTCAACAGATCTAGTCATCCATCCTTTCATCCACTACCTCTATATGTAGTATATACCTATCTACAAAACCCAGATGAAACACAAAGGAAGAAACTACTCCTTGCCCACCACTACTTTTATTGCACCCAAAAACTGAATCACAGAGATGCCCGGCTGTACGAATGCATCCATGTCACGAACAAAACCAACGGCAATGACAGTCCCACGAAACGAATGCACTTTAACACCTGCCTAGGACCAATGCATTTCAATAATACCTACTCGTAGTAGAATTTTACGCTTTACTTTACACTGCTTCTGGTGAGAGTTACTGAATACATACTTGCTACAATTCAAAATGGAAACATAGTCTTCATATCGATAAAATGAATGTCCTAAGTCCTAATTGGCTATCGGGTTACTATGAATAATTCTGACGTAACTGAACAGTTAAATAAAATGTATAAATGCTCCCTACAGCAAGGAAACAAATGACATACCTAATACCTAACTCAATATCTCGACATTTTATACAACATACATGTACTTAGGTACCTAGCTAAATTAAACGCTTTAAAATAAAGCCATTGAGTCGATATGAACCACGACTTTTACACTAATCGTAAGTTAATTAATTAAATACGATAAAAAATGAGAATCACACGAAAATTCTTTACTAGCTTGTAACTTGACATTAATAAAAGGTCTGTACATAAGTACATATAATAATAATTGTAGGTGAAGTATTACGTTTTTTATTTCGTGCAAAACAGAATTTTTGTATTGTTTTATCGTTCTTCACCTTTATGTAAATATCTAAATATTATCATGTCAACAAGATAAATTTATCGGGCGAAAATGCAAAGCAAACAAAAAACACTAGGATATTTGAGCACTTTCGTTCCCAGTTACCTACAGATTATGACTTGATGCGTCGAATAGCTCTCATTGATGTGTGGTTCATGCAATCTACAGTAGAGCCAAATGATCAACGATTTAGGTAAGTACAACTAGGTAAATAAATACATGTAAATAAATCAAAACATTGATTAGTTATATCTACCTACCTACATTCAAATAAAATGAAATTTGCAGTGAGGGAAAGAGTGTTGAATGTTTTATAAACGGTTGAAAGCTATAATGAACTAACCGATGAGCAATCAAAGTATGTACCTACTCTTCTACGGTATGCTTGGTCATATGATTTCTGACGATGTCTAAAATACCGATCATCAATAAAATCCAAATGTCAGTTTGGTTCCCCTGCATCCGCTCATCAAACGCATTCTATGATGATGTGCTCTTCGTGTTGACACAGTCAACGAAAATTTAAATTAGACTACTACTATCTGTTGCACACTGCCACTTGCGATGCGGCTGCAAGAAATTACAATCTACGTTAAAATACACAATATTTGAGTATTAACTTGTAAACAGGGTGCAATCATTCATTGAGAATGGACTGCATATATTCTGCTATTTCTCTGATTAGACCTTTCTTACAACCTTGCTTGCATTGAACGATTATGATTAAGAATGCGTGAATGCGTGGGCTTCTTTCTTGTTTTTCTCTCATTATTAGGATGCTCAGTAATTATAATTGTAATTATAGCCCTTTGGTCTACACTTTATTACCTGTGCTGAATGTCACAAAATTATAATAAGCAACCTCCGTTTAAATTATTTGCAACTTTTTCTAACACTGACAGAGCCCTTATTCAATATTTCTACTATTCAACTCTACTGAGTAAATACTGGCAAAGGTAAAATAATATTCTGATAGCAAAATAAGGTAGGTATTATTATAAATTGTTAGGTATCTATTGTTAATTATTCCATCGTTCTTATTTACGCAACTAGACTAGGCTATGAAAAACATCAAACGGGATAATAACAGGAATTGGTAAAAAAAAATCATTACTCACCTCTCTTGGCTTGTTTCACCAATTAAATCGCTAGTTTCGCGCAACATTCGACCACTTATTGCAACGCGAAGATTCAGGATATATATATATATATTTGTATTTATATATTGAGAACAATAGCCCTACTTTAACAATTGGTACAGAGTTAAAAAGTACTTAGCTATCTTTCAAAATTACTCGTTATTAGTTATGCCTTACTTTTACCCTTAAACAGAAGTTATATATATTGTAGGTTAGAATTACCAGTAAATATTGTAGAGTATACACTATTTAATTACTATTATTTATGTTATTACTGCTCTGTGTTTTACATGAAACACGACTTGAATCAACGTTCACCTCAGTTGTAAAACTTTTAAAATAATTGGTTAAGTGTATAAAAAGTTAAATTTGAATGATCGAAGAGCGAGATAAATACAGGATTTACTATAAATTTCTAACTATATATAATTATGTATATCTTGAAGTATTTGCACTGGAAATGAACACAATCGGTTACTTCAATCAAGTCTTTTTCAGTGGTACATTACATTCCAATCCGTTTCAGTTTCAAAAAAAAATCTTCTTCAACATTCGACCTCTATGTCATTTTTTTTTCTTGTTTTTGTTGTTTCTTTTTCTTCTTCTTTTTTTTTTCTTCTGAAAACGTTCTCTTCTTAGAAATACCACCTTGCTGGCTACTTGCTTATAGAATTAGAATTTTAGAATACGTACGTACGAAGTAATGAACACATTCGTTTCGGTGACTTGAGAAAGTCAATCAGTCCATAGAAGATGTTTTAAATGCCATTTCATGTTTAGTCATTTATAATAGCGTTTTTATCGGTGAGGAGAATGCATCGGAAACCACGGCCATCCGCCTCGACCAATTCCACTCTGGAGTGACCCATAGTCAATGGAGATGGTGATCAAGTTATACATATTACGATTTAAGCTCGCTGACCTGGTTAATAACGGTCATGTTGGTGGGTTGGCAGTGACGAAGTCGAGTTCATTTGACAGGGTCAAACCGCACCCACAAGATGCCATAGGTTCGGATCCGGATAATCAAATTTCCACACACAAATACACACACAGACACACACACACAGAACAGAGGTACTCTCAACCCTACAGTCAGTACTATTTTACTTACTACGTACACACACTTTTGTGAATCCTTTTGGCAGATTTAGTACGGGGCTTGGACCCCACCACTCTGATGACACTTACTCCGTTAACTGGAAAATGTTGAAGCTCTTGAAAAGGACTATTACTGTTGAAACTCAGTCGGGTCTGTGAGGTCAGATTAGGTCAAAACTAAAAAGGAAAGGAGCTTTGAGTATATAATATGAAACTGAATCAGACACAAGAAACGATTGCTCAAACCTTCAACTTCTCAACCATCTTGCTTTCCTTGGCCTACAACATGCGCCGCAGGATTGGAAACTAAATTTGTAAATACTAAGATTTCTAATGCTTGTCACCAATTTAATGTGGACATGGAGGACTGGAGTCCCTTTTGAATTGTCTCCAGTCACAATGTCACCCGTGCCCAAATCGAAAGACAGAAAAAACAGATTAAATTGAAGAAATTTTTCCGAGTTTTTGAGAGAAGAGTAAATTATAAACATTGAAACACTGCACCGAGTGCGTCAGTTGTGAGTATTAAATCTCAGCTTCGGGGGGCTACGCATCCTTCCCCCACCGCACGCATTTCATCTGGGCGAGCGACTGAGACACTATAGAGACTATAGACGATATAACAGACCAAACTATGGAGCACTTTTTCACTCAACTCAACCCAACTCAAGCCAAACGTACAGAAGAATGCTTTTTGCTTAGACTTAGACGTAGATCCCTGTAGCCAACGCTACACACACAAATATTCAAAGTGCATAGTACACACACTCACGCATAATATTCCACTCAAACGGTGCAGTTCATAGCCCAGGGACACCGCAATTATCACCTTGGAAAAAACCTTCTTCAAATCCTTAACTGTCATCTTTGCCACCCTTTGAAACGATGACAGCCACTTGTGCCTGCCTTTTTTCAAAAGGTTAATCAAGAAATGAGGTACCTTACCTACAGTTAGCTTGGGACTTGGGAAACTTGGGATAGATTGCAATTAAGCATTTGAATAGTGGACTTGGGACATATTCCATCGACATAGACGGTTACTTACTTTTTGTTTGTTTTTTGCAACGATAGTATTATGCCATGGAGTGGTTTTTTCGAAAAGATTAGGCAATTACTAGGACTATGACCTTTTATTAATGATAGCGTGATGTTATGGCTTTTTTGAAAAAGTTGGTGCAAAAATTGTAAAATGTAGTTTTTATTCTTTTAAACGATAGTATCATCTTGCACAATTCATGAAAAGGAACTTTTTAAAGTAACCTTCTTTTAAATAGTAATCTAATAGCCTATAGTCCCTTTCTCGAAAAGGTTTACTGTGTTAGTGTTAACTTAGGTAGGTCCATTTTACTTTCTCTTGAAATATTAATGGATTAATGCCATGTTTAGCTGCTTTCTTTTTGACAACGTTTTTTAATTGTAACATGTTAAACAGTTGTCTAGTGAAAAATGTAATTTACCTTGTTTACATTTTTCTAAAAGGTGTACACCGTGTTTTTCACTTTACACTCTTTGAAATTGTAAATAGTAATAAATAAGTGTTGATATCATTTTTGTTGGTACTTTTGATGAAACGATGTCCCTAAACCAAAGGATTACGGATGCATAGGATGACAGAATATTTGTGCGGCTCCTTCATAGCCTTTTAAACTGTATCCCGACGCATCCAGAAGAACAAGAATGAGAGTATAGAGTATACAGATATATAGAGGTACGCTGAAGATTATAAGAACTGAACATACATATAGACGCTTCTGAGTTCAACTCACTTCTGCTCACGATCAGTCCTCACTCCTCACTCTCCTCACTTGCTCACATTCAACCAAAAAATAATTGAATCTCTCCACTAGGAAAGTGTATAAGGTTGAAGCTCTGTGGGCTGATGTTGTGAGAGGATGAAAGCTTTTTCTCTTTAGCAATCTCACAACAGTATACCCGCATCCCCAACGAGAGACGAAGAACGAACGACTTTAGAGAATAGGATCAGGATGCGGCATCTTCATCTCCTTTCATTCACTGCTCCAGTTCTGTCGCTTACGTAATCCTTCCCAAAGCCAATCATCATCTTCCTGAGTTCAAAATACAGAATTTAAAATTCTTTCATCTTCTGTACTTCTGTGTCTACGGTCTACCTTTACTACCTATCTTCGGATAAAGTTCCTTGGAACATTTAAATTCCTTGAGGATCTTCCTGAAGGTTGACTGGCGGACTGACGCAATAATTCTGTAATTCCAATTTCCATCCATCCATGAGAATTAAATATAAAAAAAAACACTCTGAGCAGACAGCAGAAACGGATTCACAGTTCACAGAGTAAATCGTCAATCGTAGCGAATAACTCTCACACTTTAATTATACCAACTAAGTACAAGTACACGGTTCATACAGGTACATATTATTTAGATGGGTAATGAAATAGCGAACTTTACTACCGACTAGTACTAGCAACTAGTAGACTAGTACTACAATGTGAGTGTGTGCAGATGATACCTCGTACCTGTGGTAGCAAAACAACTTTTTTGTTGTAAAAAATAAAAAATCACTATGATACACGATTACGGTGTAATAGTTGAAAGACGTCAATTGATAATTTCCAGTTTAAACTACGTTCTGCAAATCATCGCAAAGAAAAATGTTTGGGTCTAAGGTAAGTAGGGCTTTAATTTCTCTCTTTGATAGTATAAAATAGTGTAGGTGCATCGGGATATTATTTTTGGAAGTCTCAAATGCAGAATGCAATTGTTGTTGTTCCATTCTTTGTTTTTAATTCTGAATTTTGTTATCCTCTTATCATTATGAGTGGAACATGTACTGATGTATGTACTGACAATAAAACTGAGATGGGTCTCCCAATCCCCCCAATGCAATGTCAAATGTGTTGGCTCTATAGTTTTTGAGTATCTGTCATGTGTAAAGGGTCCGGTGAGTTTGCGGCTTTGTAAAAGTGTGTAGTAGGTAGTATGAGCCTAGCATACTTAAATGATTTCTGTATTTCTCAGTTTCAGAGATATGATTTCCTAAAAGCCAGTTGATTAATTACCAGCTACCGGTGAACTTTAGTGGGGATGTTGTTTGCTGTCCGACACAATAATCGGTGGGCTTATCAACAGAATTTGTACCCTTTTCACGTTTAAGGTTATGGTCACAAGAGACTAGTGGGGAAATAAATTTATGAAAGAGAAAGCAATACAGCAAAGCGTGCATTTAGGTAGATGAGATAGATAAATAGATACATGCTTTAATTACTCAAATTAAAAATTGGTAATCGCCCCTATTGACTGTCCTCTTCTAATGATATGTAATAATGGTACATATTGAATAATAATAATTATACTAAAACGCGAGCGATTAAAGTACACAGACTTGTATTGATTCGACGTGTTTATTTGTGATAGCAGTGTCAAAGCAATTTCAGGCAAGTCGACATCGGTGAAAGTACATACCCAGGTACACGTACTTATACGGACAATTTGTCATTATTTGGAACTTGGAAGTAATTCTAGTCTGACCTTTACTTCCATTCTGGTAGTAAACACACCAAAATTGGCAGATTCCGTCTATTCCACTCCCAGAAAGTTAACAATGACGTTAAATACTGCTTTAATACCGATCGGAACCTAGTTAATAACTTTAATTAGCGGTTGGAAACCATCGTGGAACCTGTACCCGTGTACATAAACGGAGGGTTCTTTCAGTAGTTCACTCGTACTAAAATAAAAATACTATTTTATGAAACCCCGTAATTTGTCCCTGGAGTTAATTGAAGTTCATTGTCAGATCAGTACCGATATAAAAAATACCTGAAGAAATTTTCCATGCAACATTTACATGGCAATATCCCGAGCACTAAATTATTTTACGCAAAAATAATGGTGAACCACTATTGTAATACTGTAAATGTATTTGATTCCATAGGCTCTCCGTTTCGTCCTAAATGAAAAATGCAGATATTTTCAACCATGTGTAGTGAGATTGTCGTCGTCGAACCAGCAAGCCAATCAAAATGTGAATGATTCAGTCGAATCAGAAGTAGATGGATTTATGCAGGGGTTACGCCTTGGCAAAAGATCAACTTTAGCTGCAGCCATTACACTAGTTGAAACAGAAAATCTTCGAAAAAAGAAGATTGCTGGACAATTGTTAAATCAAGTTATGCGGCAGTCACCAGATCCAACAAGTTATAGAATAGGTAATTTTAAAAACTATTTAGACGTATTAAGTCATCAGGGGCCGACTGGCCAGTAAGGCAATCTGGCGTTACCAGAAAGTCCTCGCTTCCAGCAAGCATTGCTTAAATAGAGGCATTTTGACCATGAAGCCTTATAGCTTGTACTTTAATGCCAGGGGCCTTTTTGGTAACCCAGTCCGTCCCTGTCAGTCATTAAAGTGAGTTCCGACACGACAGAGAAGTTAATAAATGCTACATGGTCCATGTGTCAGCTGGCACAAAATTGCACTGTAGGAAAAACATAGAAAACTACTAATATTTAATTAATTAATTATTTTTGTGATTAGTCCTGTTTCCTAATGGTACTGATTTATTATTATTATTGTTTGGAAATGGTATTGATGATAATGTATTAGAAAACTATTTGAAAATCCAGTCTTGCCCTCTTGAATGGCAATGTCAGTACTAACTAATATTTAAATCGTACTGATGGCTGTTTCTTATAAGCGAATGGCTTCGTTTTCCAGTCCTGTTTATTTACCGAATTGTTTTAATTAGTTCTTTTCCCGTACAATGTTGCGCAGGTAGCATAACTCCTTGGTTTTGATCTGAAAGCTGAATTCGTGGAAAACCCACTACTTGTCATATTTGTGCTGTTTCGTGCTCAGTTTATTAGAAGTTTTGGTGTTAGTGCTACAGGAAAATGTTTTTTAATATAATGTGGCTTTCAATCTTTTAGTAATGTTTTTCTAATGTTTATAATCGTTTCAGGCATTTCTGGACCTCCTGGGGCTGGGAAATCTACATTTATTGAAGTATTTGGGAAATATTTAACTTCAATGGGTCATAAAGTTGCCGTACTAGCTGTTGATCCATCCTCCTCTTCGACTGGAGGTTCACTCCTTGGTGACAAAACGCGAATGCCCGAATTAACGAGAGACCCCAACGCATACATCAGGCCATCGCCGGCTCGAGGGTGCCTAGGAGGAGTGACAAGATCTACAAATGAGGCAGTGGTACTATGCGAATTCGCTGGTTATGACATGATACTAGTAGAAACTGTGGGTAAGGTTATCTTTTTGTAAAACTTTGTAACCTGAATTAACCGCTGAACCTGTAGCTTTATTTAAATAACTACTACATTATTGCTGACAGTTTCACTGACGCGAATACAAATACACGTTCTATCTTATTCCATATTTTAGGAGTCGGGCAATCGGAATACGCGGTTGCTAACATGGTAGATATTTTTATGTTGCTGCTACCGCCTGGAGGTGGAGACGAACTGCAAGGTGTGAAGAGGGGAATAGTAGAGAAGGCGGATTTACTTGTAGTAACTAAAGCTGATGGAGATTTACAGCCTGCTGCTCATAGAACTCAGTACGAGTATACAGCTGCTTTGAAATTCATGCGACCTGCAAATCCAAAGTGGAAAACAAAGGTAGCTTCTAAAAAATACTGTTATTATTATGATAAACCCTTTGCAAAAACAAATACTAGCTGAGCCTGGTTATCTTATGCTGTACTCAAGATTCCCATTAAATACTCACGATACTGCAGGCTCAGTCGAACCAGGTTATTTAAAATTGTTTCAAACTTGTTTACTACCTACTTGTTTACATTTGAAATTATGATATTACAGGTGCTTCCTATTTCTTCGAAAACCAAAGTGGGCCTTGATAAACTTTGGGAACAAGTTTGTAGTTTTCGAGATGTGACCAAAGATGACTTTAAAGCCAAACGAGGAGAACAGAGAGCTATATGGATGTGGACGCATGTTCAAGAAGGTCTGGAACGAATTTTGGTGCGTGACCCACGATTAAAAGAACAAACAAACAAACTCTTGGAAAATGTCCGTGATGGAAATATTACCCCGGGATTTGCTGCAGATGAAATAATAGGATTATTTAACGTTACAGATAAGGCTGACCTAACTAACCGATAATCGAGAAAGTTTACATTGTTCTGTCGTAGAAGAGACTCATATTTTTTCATTTTTCGTGTATATACGACATAAGTAATGGTATAAAGAATAGTCGTTTGTAGTCAGGTGTGCTTCACGAATTACAGGGTTTGTCATTACATATTTATATAGATGAGTAGTGAGCAGTGTGTGGAACTGTAAGACAAATGATTTACATAATGTGATATTCAATAAATCAAAATATATTAAAATCCTGAAATAATTTTAACAAATTCTTTCTCAAAGTTTAAGTTTAAGCACTCTCGGAGTCACTAGAATTTATAAAGATAAAACATTTTAAATTACGTGTGTTCAAATAATGAAGAATACGGCATACATAGCATACAAATTTTATGAATTACGGATACAATAAAATGATGCTGCAATAATGGAATGTCAAACACTTAGAAAACTCGTCCTTACTCGACGCATACTCTTGCAAATACCATTTGTGTGTAGTTTTATTCTAGATAGGTAATATTTAATATACTTTTACGATAGTTACTTATATTTCTACGATTACCGAATTAAAAATTTAAACCAATCTAAATTGCTTCCGGATGCTAAAACGTATCAATTAGTATTACAGTATATTGGTTATTAATGGAATTAGTGGTCGGAATGGTCCGGTCTGTTCCAATTTTTTTGGATTGTTCCGTTCCGTTCCAGCCTTAAATCGGAACGGACCATATAGGAACGGTCCAATACTTAAAACGGTTAAATTTTTAGAAAAAGCAGTGTAAAAACTCAACTCGTTGCTGTTGAATACAATATGGTTAAAAGACGCTTTTCATTTATTTGCCGAATTTTCTGAACAAGTAGTCAAACTCGACTTTAATAAATGCAGTAAAAAATGTCATACTTGTTCAATACAAATCAGGTAATGTATGATAAAGCATAATACATTCGTTTCAGATACAGGGTGGCACATAACCTTTGCCCCCCCTTCCCACCAACACAGCCCAAACTAGAAAAGTCGCGCAATCATGTTATCGCTATTTGTAATGAGATTTTTGTTTCTGATCTCGACCAGCAATCAGTTTTAAAATCGGTTAAAAAATAAATACGTTATGAGCAAAAAACTCATACAAAGTCGATTTTGCCTATGCTTACAGTGGTCTGTTCGTTTTTTGTTCATAACGTTTTTGTTTTTAAAACTATTTTAAAACTGATTACTGTGCTCAATACGCAATGCAATTACCTACAAAACACTTTATAAAATGATTTTGCAACTCTGCTAGTTTTGGCTGCAAAGGGGGGGGGGCGAGGCGAGAGGGTAAGGGATATGTGCCACACTGTATAATAAGGGTCCTAAATAATAATAACAATATAATAATTT
>JAQFZC010000539.1:0-47554 GCA_034695205.1 Dicyrtoma fusca
GTAAAGAAAAACATGGCAAAAGTCATATTGCTAGAATTTTAAATGTGAAGGTAAATGGATTATATTCCCAACGTATAGCTGCTAAAAGCATAGTTTAAAAATCTATTCGAAGGTATTTATCTATCAAGGTATACGGTAAGGGTAGGCGTGATTGTGCTTTCTACAAGGTTCGGTGCCTTTCAAACATGCAATTAGTGTTTGTATGATCAATTACTTAATTTGAAATAAAAAGAATACAGAAGTAACATTACTTTTAAAAAATATATTAAGTCAAACAACTGTTGTAACTTATATAGATCTCTGTGGTTACATACGTGATTGCATACTGCAGATGTGCCATTAAAAAGTAGCCTAATTAAGCTACCTAAGTACGAACCACTGAAAAATAACTTTAATACATAATCCCAAATACAAAGTGAAAAGTGAAATTGCATGCCGCTATTTTCTCCTGGTCTTTAAATTCTAATACAAATACACAATCAAAATCCGTATTAGCTTGCAAACATTGGAATTACCTACTTGAATTTGGAATGATGGAACAATTTGGATTTTTCCCTTTTGAAGATCTAAAGGAACTCACGTATGAAGCAGAATTAATTGGTGTAGGTATTTGTGAAGTTACCTACCCACTCAAGTTGTTACAAACGCTATAGTATAAGTACAGCGTCTGGGACGAAAGAACGGTTTCTTTGATAAAAAAAAATCAACAAAAGTTCAGTCTCACAAAACAACTCCCACAGAGCGATATTTGATGTTTTACAGTTAAAAAACTTCACTGGGATTGGGATCTTCTTCGTCCAAGTATTAAAAAAGCATTCCAATTAATACTTTATAGAGTACTTGTAA
Organism: Dicyrtoma fusca; assembly: GCA_034695205.1. Lineage (NCBI taxonomy): Eukaryota > Metazoa > Arthropoda > Collembola > Symphypleona > Dicyrtomidae > Dicyrtoma > Dicyrtoma fusca. The sequence goes on from JAQFZC010000539.1 coordinate 847, forward strand.
TATCCCTTTTAGACAGTTTAATCCCGACTTCCATTTATACACGGAACTAACTGAGAGATTTAAAAAAAACTATCCTACTTTTCCTTTTTGATAGTTGCAAATGTATCTGTTCATCCTTTGAAACGTTAACTTTTAGAATTCTAATTGTAGCTGTAAATTGGGATGCTTGACGAAAATTAGTCACGGAGATAGCTTATTGTCTTCCATTCTACCTGTACTATTTCCTTATACTACTAGGTAGGTACAAATCGCATATTTGTTATGACACTATTATTTCGTCGCCATGGTTACCTCTTTGATTTCCACTTACCTCCCTTCCACACACATCCATTAACCCAACCTACTGGAATTACGACAGCGACAAAACGAAGCTACTATGTATACGTATAGTCCTTGGCATGGCCTACACAATGAATCCATCAATTGTGTGTACAATCCTCCTGGAATAAATGAAAGAATCGGCCGTCAGTGTACCTTCGCAACCATACCATTGTAACTTGACCAAAATGTACCTACTAGGTATCTTAGTATGTACACTAAACTAGGTATGCAATTTAATATACCGTCCATGCCCCATTCATTGAATGAGCGTCGGATTCGAGTTCGGATGGGCCATTAAATATTAATATTAAGAATGCTCAATACTACCACTGACGCCATACATGTATGCACACATCCGTACACTCAAATGACTAATTGTACATGCCCAACTGCCCAAAAAGTCCAAATGCCCGGTGTTTGCCAATATTTGGAATCAAGTTTCCAATAAGCTTCTACTTTCTTTCCAACTTCTCTAAAAAAAAAGTCAGGGGCGGATCCAGAAACTTCTCGTCGGGGGACCTATTTCAGAAAATCATTTTTGAAGAGTCCACAAATTTTGACAGCATACTTCGGGAGCCTCCAATCCACAATTGCAGTTTTCCCTTGCAAAACTAGAAGAATTCTAGTAAAAAGAATGACGATTTGGCTCTAAAAAGCTACAATGAAAAAGGCATGATCTCACAAAAATTCACTTGTCAAGGGGTAGACTTAAGACTTAACGCCAATACATTATTTTACCAGTTTTTGAAGTAGCTATCACCGTCATACCTTAAAAATTCGTCTTAAAATCAATTGCATTTATTATACTTCCCTATTTCATTTCTCCAAACGCTCCCAGATTAAAATAATCCCACAGTAGTCCAGTACACATATACCTATTTACGTACTTACATTAGGCTAAAGTCGAGTCCGAGTGCAGGACTGTCTAGCCTAATGTCTCGTCTAGTGAGTGAGCTGGAATTTGGATTTGGTCAACGGCGCAAAATAGTTACGTTTTACGTTGATGAAGAAACCAGAATTCAAAATTAATGTGAATAGTCAGTGATGTGATGACTAACTCAAGTAAAGGAAAAATACGTATTTTAAGTCCAGTAAATGTAAGTAAAGTCTATAGTCTACAGAGAAGGAAGTGGATCCATAATCCATCTGAATGATTGGAGAGTGGACAGAGATCAAGGTAAACAAAAAATGAGCTACAAAAAAAAACTAAATAACTTCTTAAGATTTTAAGTCAGTTTAAAGTACATAGTACATAGATAGTTTGTACCCACGGGGCTATGCAATAAAGATGTGATGGGGTTTAAGGGAGGGAGGGGTATTAGATTATCCCTTACATTATGCATCTACGTACAGATGTTTATGACCATCCAAAGGAGGGGGTCGAAATATTTCGGAATTCTGGAATGACGTCATAGTTGCATAGCCCCGGAGTGGGGGCTTACTAGACGCTATAGATCCGATTTGCTAGTGATATACTCTATATCCAGAGATTGTGATTATATAATATTTCTTATAGAGAAAGAGATGCTGGTGAGATGCAGTGCATCCAGTCCAGTGTTGAGTGTATCTGTGGTGGAGCTGCCTGGCTACGTATGGCTGGATGGATGGAATGGAATGGGAGACAGACTGTGTGTGTTGTGTGGAAGATGATTTTAGTGGAATAAGTGGGAAAAGTGTATTTTAGTGGCGTAGTGTTGGAAATGGACACGAGATGCCTTTAAAGATGCTCCTTAGACTCATGCGTGCTGAGGAAGAACGCGAGTGCAGTTGGCCTCGTGGCAATGCTCATTCCTTCTTTCATTCGGCAATCCTCCTTGGAAGCACTTGGGAGCGAGTCTTTGTCTGAAATTTAATTTTCTTTCTCCACCACCCGACTTTTTTAAAAAGAGGAATTTGAGTGTGAGAGTGTGAAAAACGAGAGATTAACAGTCCACATTGACTAAGGTAAGAAATTTACAAGTGTCCTTTTTAACATCGCATGTTCCAAACTAATCATGTCAAAATATCTACATTCAACATTACTACAAATTTCATCTCTTCATCTCCATTTAGTTCCAGTTTCTTGAGCAGTCAGGGTTCTTCGTGAGTGTGTGTGTGTATATATTAAGTATGTGTGTTACATTATATAAAATGCCTCCACTTTTTTTTTGTCACACACAAGCTAAAGCCAGGCTAAAAAACTCTTCGAACTTGGAGAGTGCTAGACGAGATCATATCAGACAGGGTATATAGTCAATAGAGTATAGGGAGTTTTATACTCATTTTGCCATATACCTTTATTACCCAGGTTTTGAGATGACGGATAAAAGGGTAACGGTTAAATGACTGTTCTCTAAAATTTAATGGATAGGGTTATAATTTATAATTTATTTTAATCTGGACGCTGGACAGCATGGATTTTTTTCCTAGTTCACCATGGTTGGTAGTTTGTATTTAGGGTGCAGGGTAAAGTTGTACATAAGATTGGTAGGAAGTCTTTAGATATATATGTATGAATGCAATTATGAAGCTGGTTCTGGATGGCGGCATTACTTGCTATTTCGTTCTTTCGTTCAGTCGTTGTTCGTAGTTATATATTCCACGAGTTGGTAAACACATGCTGGCCGTAGCGTGAAAGAGATGTAAGGGTGTGACTTTTCTCTTGTTGCTTCTTACGTCTTAATATATATTATATTGTTGTATTACGCATATGATCGTGAACTAGTCAAGTAAGTAAGTCGTAGGAAGGTTCTCCAATTATTATTTGATTTAATTGAGACTGGTCAACGATGAATGGATCAAGGATTCACTCACGTACCTCAGCAGCAGGACAACAATGGTCAATGGTTGAGGAATGTGAATAGAGTAAAAAATCTCAGCTTTAATTATTATGTATTATATTCGTGGTATTATTAGGTATGTATGTAAGCATTGATTATGTATTCTTAAATGTTTTGAACGTTCATCTATTTGGTAATTTGGGCTTTGGTGATTTATTCATATGAGTTGATTCATGTCTGTCTAGTCTAGTCTGGCGGAATGGAGTAAGTACGGCGATGACCAACCGGTAGGTTAAAAGATGCATCATTGGAAATTAGAATTTCTAGAAATAGATCACAGTCCATACACTAATTTACTTAGTCATTGTCTTTCTCATAGTTTTGTGAAGCATTGGGATTAGACACTTAGACAACGTTGAGCGTGATTTCATTCTTTGACGATAGTCTGTTGCTGATCAGTTACCTTGAGCGTGTGTTATGATAAGTGACACGTGACTTAATGAATTTTCATAAAACGTGGTTATGTGAGGCTCGTGCATAAGGAAGAGTGGAATAATGTTTAGTGTAAGGAGTAATTAACATTGAGTGGAATTATAAATGAATGATTTTTTTTATCGTAGGTGAAATATGGCTGACCCTGAGAAGCAAGCTCTCGACATGGATGCTGGAGATGGTGACTTGGAAGATTCTGGGGAAGAAGACAAGGTCGAGGAAGTGAAGGGAGAGACCCAGAGCGACGTAGAAGAGTTTACAGTTGAAGCTCTCCCCCCAGAAGTGAAACGGCGTGTTAAGGCCCTTAAGAAAATTCAAGTGGCAGTTACCAAGGTCGAGGCGCAATTTTACGCTGAAATGCATGCTCTGGAGTGCAAGTACTTGCCCAAGTACCAGCCTTACTTCGAGAAGAGATTGGAGATTATAAGTGGGAAGCATGAGCCTACGGAGGAAGAATGTGATTTTGTTGGTGGATCCGACTCTGAGGCCGAACTCACGGAATCCGTAGCAGCTGTGAAGTTGGGTGATGGAGAGAATGAACCTAAGGAAGAAAAAGTGCCTGGAATCCCCGACTTCTGGCTTACTATATTCCGCAATGTGGGGATGCTGGCGGATATGACTGAACCACAAGATGAGCCAATTTTAAAGCATTTGCAAGATATTAAAGTCAAAATGAACACTGCTCCCATGGGATTTACTCTCGAATTCCACTTTTCAGCCAATGAATACTTTACCAACCAAGTCTTAACGAAGACATACGAAATGAAGAGTGAGGTAGAAGATGATACTCCTTTTTCATTTGAGGGGCCAGAGATTGTTAAATGTACGGGATGTCACATTGACTGGAATAAGGGCAAGAATGTTACAGTAAAAATGATCCGTAAAAAGCAAAAGCATAAGCAAAAAGGTTCCATTCGTACTGTAAACAAACCCGTGGATGTACCATCATTCTTCAATTTCTTCTCTCCTCCAGCAGGTAAAATAGAGTTCCAAAAGTCCATTTTATGATATATTAGCAATTTTTTGTTTCTCCGTTGTCTGCTTTTAATCCCTCGAGTCACCCCTCCAAACATTAATACAATTTTTGGGTATTTTAATCTTCACAGTTCCTGACGATCCAGAAGATGAATTGGACGATGAAACTCAAATGCGTCTAACAAATGATTTCGAAGTCGGCCAGTACATTCGAGAGAGGATCGTCACAAGAGCTGTTCTGTACTATACGGGAGAAGCTTTGGAAGATGAAGATTATGAGGAAGAGGAGGAGGAGGAAGAGGGTGAGGGGGAGGAGGACGATGATGAAGAAGATGATGGCGATACTCCTAATGCCGGTCAGAATAGATCCCGTCGTCAAGCACGTAAAGGTGATGGTCAGAAAAATCCCGCTGAATGTAAGCAACAGTAAAAGTAAAACAAAAGATCTTGAAGAATTCGAATTTTTTTTTTGTTCTCTACTACTACGATTCTTTCTTATTAAAGTACGATTATATATATATATATCACATCTAATTCTCAGAATCATGATTGTCTCCTGAAGGTCGTTAGAATTGAAATTTCCACTATTGTTTGAAAATCATGGTTCTGACAATTACCTCCTACTCTTTATTCTCAAGATAATTAATAGCAGCTGTGTGTCGGTCAACTTCTAAATTCAGGTTAAGAAAAATGCGAATATTATTACAATTATTATTATATTACTACTACTACTACTACTACATACTATATAGTTGTCCAAGCTTTGAAAGTGTCATGCTCCATTATAATATTTGAATAAAAGTGACTTAAGAATCTGTTGACAGGACGAAATCTTGTGTTGAGTACCAAATTTGGTCAAACTATCGCAATTTTATTTATTTCATGTCCTCACTAGTGTGACAGAAACACGTGGACAGGTGAGCATAATTTCATTAATCAAAATAAATGGATCATAAATCAAAATAAAAAGGGTCATGAGCACAGTATACATACCAGCGCTTACTTTGCAGCTGTTGACACCATTGTGGGACGTCTGGTGGAACGTGGTGGTGGTGATGGTCTGGTGGTACCGGCTTGCACGGGGGCCGCTAACTGTTGGACACTTTGACCCGGGTGTCCAAAGATGGAGCCACGTCTGCTCTGTGTTCCTCTTTTGGCTCCAACGTATTCGTGGATGGTAGAGCGCGTTGAGCCCTCCAGTCCAGCGTATTTACCAACAAAGTCGTACATACTCTTCGACTTACGCCACCAAAAAAATCCGTACAAAACTTAACGTGCCAAGGCAGTGCAAGGGAACGCATTGTTTTTTAGTCCATGCATCACAGGCGTATATTAAAGCATTGGAAAATGGTCCGTTCGTTCGTTCGTACTGTGTGCTTTGAGTGAGTAGTTGTAGCAGCCTCCAAAGTAGACACGACGGTGACGAAGATCATTTTTAGAGTGGTGAGTGTTGAAGTATTGGATTTTTTTTGAAGATCTTTCGAATTTCAACCTCGAAGTGTTATTACATTACAAAGTGAAATAAAAAGTCTTCTTGCTAAATTTAATTGCTCTTATTTTTGTGTAAGTACCTCTAAATTAGGCTAATTGTAAAGTTTTAAAGTTTACTGTTACACACATCCTTGATTGCTTTAAAATTAGAAGCTACTGGGTAATAGGTAGGCTCCGAACAAAAAATTACGACTGTGATTCTTATTGTCGATTAATAGGTTTAAGACAGAAGAAGTTTGTTATTGAGTAACGGATCATGGTTTCCTTGAGTTAATATACTAAAAATTGTACATTGTGTCCATTTCCATTTTTTCATCCTTTTAATCCAATACCCAGAGAACGCAACCTTTAATTTTTATGATTTTTTCTTTATCAATCAAATTGGGACATATTCAAATATGAAATAGAAATCGTTCTTAAATGTAAACCCTAAAAGTCTTATGAAAATTTCATCTCAGTCTAAAAGTCTCAGTGTCTGCTGTGAATTGTAATCAAAAATCTTAAAAGTGATAAGACGAAGACGAAAAGAGAGCCTGAATTGAAGAACTGGTCGAGAATATAAGACGATACTTTAATTATTCATAAATTCATAGTACTACAAGCTAATACCTAACCTAACTGGATAGTGTACGAAAATAATTTGTTATTTCCAGTTCATACATTAAAAAAAAGTCAAAAGTGTAACTGCCAATCGAAATCGAAAGAGCCAGCCAGTTTATGTCTCGAAGAGACTCAGATAATAATTTATACAGCTGAAGTTGACGGAGTGAGTGGAAGAGACTGTCAACTGTCTACAACATCCTGGAAGATTTGTTTGTGATAAGTCAAGAGTGAAGATGTTTGGAAATTTTGGAAATACGTCCGGATTCGGTAGGAATTTTTAGTTCAAAACTTAAGTTCAAAGTTATTTACCATTTACAACAGGTAGGTCGTAGACTCGTAGATATTTGCGTAACACCAACTTTGTTATCCCTGTGGTATGATTTCGTTGCACTGCAAAACAATCAACGTAGTGAAACGTTTGATATGACGTATGAATATGTGTCAAGTATTGTTTATTAAGTTTGGGGAGGGGGTGCTTTTAATCGAGGGAGGGAATTGTATGGTGTTTTACGATTGGCGGTGTGTCTACCGCGATGGGACGCATCTATGCTCTATGTTGTATGTGACCTATCTGTCATTGATAAAACGTTTTCAGTTGTTGTTGGTTGATGCCTACGTATTTTGTAGCATTTGCATAATTAATTGTAATCACATAATACCTGTATGTAAGCATTATTGTTTTATGCAGCGACTAATCCAGAATCATAAAAAACGTTTTATTTTGGCCCTGAGAATTGTAGCTAAGTTCGTTCGTTATCATCCACAGTTTAGTGACAGATTATCACATTGGACATATTCAGCGTTGCATCGTTGAGGCGAGGAGTATAGTTTTATTTATGAGTATTTTTTTTCGAACGAGTGTGTGTCGTGTGTGACGGATGAAAAACTAAAAAATAATTCCGTTGCAAACCTAGAAATATTGCGTAGCATGCGTATGCAACTTGCATAATGCAAGCCTGATTGCAAGCGTGTAAGTGCGGGATTCTTAGTTTACAGTTGGCAGTCAACAAAGACATGAATTTTAGGTTGAAACTAAACCAAAATAATTCGATTGAGAAACCAATAATTTGTTTTTTTTCTCTTCTACATATTTTAGGATCTTTTAGCCAAAATACGTTGGCCAGTAAGCCAGCGACTTCGACTTTTCCTAGTACAGGGACATCTCTATTCGGAGCTCCTGCGAATACAGGTGCCTACGTACATATTTGGGAGTTCTGATTTAAACGGATAGCTCATTTATTATTTGTGCAAATTCTAATATTTAAGGTATGGGGATCATTGCAAATATTACAGGTGGGTTCTCAAACACTGCCGCTAGTACAAATGTGTTCGGTCAACCTCAGACGTCCACGACAAGTAATATATTTGGAGGAGGGTTCAGTCAGCCAAAACCTGCAACAGCAAATATATTTGGAGCTACACAAACATCAACAATGTTCGGGCAACCCAATAGACTTACAGGGGCGGGAACGGGAAGTATTTTTAGTGGGACCAATACTGCTGCTATTAGTCCGTTCTCAACGACGGGTGCGTGTTGATGATTTATAATTTAAGTTAGCTACAATAGTTAAGTTTATGTAAACTCCTTCAGGATTGCCAATTTTAATTGAAATCAGAATTCAATCTACATTTTCACGTGTTTTAATCAGTATCAAAATCGATATTTTTAAAATTACCGTATATTCTCGAATAGAGCTCCTGGGGCTTTATTCCAAATTCCTGCATTGCATTCCGCATAACACAATGCTGTGTTATGGCAGAACCATGGAGGGGGGTCTTAGGGGTGGGGCTCTATTCGAGAATATACGGTAGAATACATTTCTTTCGCACTTCTGTTTTGATATGTACCTAGTGTGCATGCAGTCAAAATATGCATTCGTTAGAAATCTGTGGGTTTTTAGTTTGAAAGTACTTTTCTAAAAAGCAAATATCCCCATCAGTTTATATGATGATGTAGATCCATATTTTTCACACACTTTAGGAAATGCGCGAGTTTTTGGATTACCCATATAAACGTATTATCGTAGTGGTGTGGGATGCCTTGAATCTAGCCAGGGCCACCGCCGATGCTACATTCGTGAAATAAACTACATTTTAATATAAAGACACATTTTAGTATAGATCATTTCATGTATTTAAACAGAACACTTTCTGTTTACATACATGAAATAATCTGGGATCATTTATAAAATAGTTCATGTTTGGCTGCGTTTACAATAGGTAATTGTGAGCGACCTTAATTTCGCAGTTCACATAGTGTACGCATTTCGGTATCGTACTTACGATTTAAATGCTAAATATTACAGGACAAACTCAGCCGACAGGAACATCCGTCCAATTCATTCCAATAACTGGCAGTGACACAATGATGCGAAATGGTGTTGCCTCTCCAATAAGCACTAGAAACCAATGCATAACGTGCATGAAAGAGTATGAAAATAAATCTTTGGAGGAGCTGCGGCTGGAAGATTATCAGTTAGGACGTAAGGGACCATCTCAAGCCAATGTTTTTGGTGGGAATCAGCCACAGCCGTCAACAGGACTGTTTTCAATGGGTCAGAACACTGCAGCGGCTCCTAGTTTTGGTCAAACAACATCAGCTTTTGGTGGAGCTGCAACTACTGGCACAGGAGGTAAAGTCGATCTTCATAACTATTTTTCAAATTAATTGTTTACTTTAAAACGAGCTCAAAGAATCATGAGTGGTATTCATGGGATAAAGTAACGGAGCATTAATTTAAACGTCTCTGACTTTTAAGGTTTGTTCACGGGGCTTAATCAACAAAAGCCACAGACTAGCTTTTTCAATAGTTCTGGTACAACTACCAGCGCATTTGGGGGGACCACTCCATTTTCTTTCACTAATACAACAAGTCAACCGGGAAGCTTATTTGGCACCAGCACAGCACCTGCAACTGGAGGGTTTGGAAATACGTTTGGTGTAACTCAAACATCTCAGCAACAGGTTAGTTGAGTGGATACGATGAAAGTAGTCCTTTTAAAGTATTTATTACTTAAGGCAGAAAATTATATTGTAAAGTGGCAGTTATGAATTGTGCTTGTTTATGTCTGTGTTTTATTAATACACTTGAATCTGTGCATTATACAGCCCAACATGAGTATTTTTGGAGCCACCAAACCGGCTGTGTCTACACCGTTTGGTAGTTTTAATACACCTACCAGTACAGCTATCAACAAACCGTCTCCCCTGTTCGGTGGTACATCTACATCATTTGGAACGGCTACTAGCACTGCACCGTTCTCTCAGACGACGCCACTTTTTTCTGCCGCCAATCAGCAACAGAATAAACAATTTAGCTTTGGAACGTCCTTTGGTGCACAGACAACTCAGCCGACATTTGGTAAGAACAGTAATCATCATTTTCAATTTTAAAGTGTGAATGTGTACTTAATGATAACTTTTTCCAGCAAAAAAGTCATTAATTTTGTCTGTCAGTCACACTTCCAGAATTTGAGAAGACAGTTATTTGTGCTTTTATCCTTAAAATAGTATTACCATAAAAGCTTATCATACCCAAGAAAATTCATTCCCTTCACGCCAATCAAGCTGTTATATCCCAGATTTTAGTTCTGGATTTCACCGGAAGACAAGCATTATTCATTCAGTGGTACTCGCGTTCGACTCCAGATTATTGCCTTACTTAATGTTTGTCTAGCTAAGTTGTAGAATTCTTGTTTGAAATATATATTAGTTTACGTATGACCAGTCCCTACTTAAATGTCAACAAAATCGCCAGGTCAAAATTAATGTACAACTATCTAAATTTACTCCACCTAACCTTGGTCTTTTCCATTTTATGATGTAGGTGAATATTGGTATAAGTAAATGATTTTTTATTGCCCTTTAAGTAGCCCTCCCCCCAATAAATTGACCGATAACTTTAGCGAGAACGAAGTAGCTCAGTAATTCGGTCTAGTTGTGTCATTCGAAGAGAACCGCAAATTTTAAGGCATAAACGTGTGAATGCATAAAATGTAAAAATTAAATAATGAAATAATGTATAAAAATGAATAATGAAAGCATAAGTATGGTATTAAGTTTAGAATGTTCTGAAGGTTATCAAATGTGTTCCAATTTTAATAGGTACAACAGGATCTTTCTCCTTCAACCCACCGGCAAACCCAAGTTTGAATTTTAACACCGGAAGTACGTTTGGACAAGCTGGCACAGCTGGAGGTGGATTTTCCTCCTTCGGTACAAATACAACCACAAACTTCGGAAGTTCTTTAACAAACACTGGGTTCGGCGCAAATACTTTCTCAGGTTTAGGGAGTGCACCTGGCACCACTGGACTATCTCTGTTTAATCCACCTAATACTATGGGAGCTGCTCCTAACCCAAGCATTAGTGGTGCGCCAGTTCCTTTTGGCACTACACCGTACAAAGACTCACCTCTTTTCTACAATTTGATCGTAAGTGTAATATTTGGGTTTCTATAGCGCATATATATTTGCAGACGGTGAGATTGGGCTATAATTTTAATTCATTTCGTTGACATACAGTTGAATAGAAGCATTGAAGATATGACAAAGCCAACCAACCCTGGGGCACAAAGGCAAATCCGAGAAGCTTCGCGACGAAAAACCTCTACTAGTTTAAATGCAACTAACGGAAGCACGATCAAAAATTTGACGTTTCCTGCACCAAAGAGTCATTCTTTGTTAAAGGTAATTCACAGTTAATACTGTCAGGCATGGGAATTTAAAGTAACTTAACTGTAAGTAATTATAATTACGAATAATGGTATACATCGCTCTGATATTGAATTTTTAGGACCCATTTTTTGATGGATTTGAAGAAGAAGATCAAGGAACTACAATTGACATTCTTTCACCAAAAACGTCGGTGAAAAAATTAACTTTGAAAAATTTGCGTGGGTTTTCTAGATTCTCAATGAACAATTCGTCGTTCAATATAAGTGCCACGGAAGATACGGCTACCAGTGACGATACAGCAGGAAATGGCAGCAAGCTGAATGATTCACATGTCACTAATTCTTCCAATAATAATTCTGCTTCGGAGTTGTTCATTTTTAGGGGTCCCCAAGCCGATACTGGAGGTTTGAATGACTCGAGCTCATCGGAGAGCCCTTCAGACTCATTTTATGCTGCTGTAAACAATCAAAACGTCAACGGGAATTGCACTTTCAATGAATCCTATGATAAGGGCAACGAATCAGCTCCTGACGAAAATAATGGGCAAGACGGTGCTCAGAATCATCCGTGTGGAGTAAAATCTACTCGCGTTGGATATCACCTCGCCCCTAGTATTAAAGAATTGGATTTATTAACAGATGCCCAAGGAAATTGTTTCGTACGTAACTTCATTGTTGGGCGTCATAACTATGGCGAAATCCGCTTCCTTGATGTTGTCAACGTGGCCAATCTTGACATTGATGAAACAGGTAAATGAATTGCATCATTATTCAGTACTTCCGAAACATAAGTATAGTAGGTACCTACCCCTTTTTTACGATATTGCTTGTGGTGTGGACTAATAGGGAAATCTTAATTTTAGTTGTTTGTACGTTCTCCAGTGTCCTTGTTTTATAAAATTATATTATCAATTGATGTGCTTGCAGTTTTATTTCGCCACAAAGAGGTTGTGGTGTACCCTGACGATTCTGTTAAGCCACCTGTTGGTGAAGGGATTAATGTTCCAGCAGAAATTCGTCTTGATCGTGTGTGGCCTATCGATAAAACGACCAAGGACCCAATCAAAATACCCTCGAAAGTGAAAGCTCTAAAATATGAAGACAAACTTAAAAGGTCTTGCTCTCGTCTTGGTGCTGAATTTGTTTCGTACGACGAGCAAACCGGTTTATGGGTGTTTAGAGTGAGTATTTAAAAATATTTAAGCAGATTTATGCAATTATAGAATCATACCAAAGTAGTATATAATATTTTCAATTCCGAACTTTGCAGGTATCTCATTTTTCTAAATACTCCTGTGCTCCGGAGGAAGAAGAAGATGAAGATGAAGTTATTGGGGTTGACGTTCCTAAAGGCGGAGGGTTGGGCGGGAAAACCATTGAACAGTTGAAGTCATTCATAGGACCAACACAAGCTTTAATAATTGAAGAAGATGCAGAAGAGAGACAGAGAGATGCCCAAAAATCTGTTCTGCAAGAAATTATGCCAGGTGTCCCAGAAGTAGATGTAAGAGCAATAGAAAAGGGTTATCCCGGTGGTGGGGGTGACCAGCTTGCGAACGAGCAGATTATGTGTGGTTCAGGGATAGTTACTGAGAAAAATGGAGTACTCGACTCATCCCTCTTTCCCGGAACTCCGGCCGGTGGTGATATGGAAAATATGGATGCATTTGACGTTGAAGAAGATAAAATGGATAATTTTCCGGATTATTTCGGTTTGACGGAAGTTGCCAAGCCATCGTTGCCCGAGCAAGCGCCAACTGCGACGTTACTAACGAAGTTGCCTTCTGTCCGAGTTCCCCAACACCGGAAACGAGACGAAATTTCATTTATCGATGCGACAAAGAAACAAACCAAGTTTTTTAAGTTGCACCGATTCCCACAGTCAATTTATAAGCAGGCAACACGGGTATCTTTTGGACCATCAGGAACTTTTGTCCGCGTCATCAATAAGAGTAAAGATTACCCCAGAGCTAATCGCTTTATTGGCCAAGCCAAAGTCGAAAAGTTGACTCCCCACAGGGAGTATTGGAACCGAGAGAACAACTTCTTTGAACTTTATTCCAGTCTAACGACTAAGCAGCTAGTGCTTGTGATGGACAATTCACGTCCAGACAATTTGTACAAATTGAGACCAGATGGCATAATCGGGGAACTAATAAAGGTGTTCAGTGAGGACGAAGAACTTAAGAAAAAGCAGCAGAATTCAAAGGGCAAATATAATTTTTTTAATATTTGCAAAGAAGAACATCAGTTGTGGGTTCTGTGCAGTTTGTTGTGGCCATCTCAGGAGTTGTCCGAAGCTGAGCAAGAGGATAAAGGGTTCCTTATCGAATATCGCGTCCGCCTGGCCGAATGGTTCAAGAGTAATGCGAAAATGTTATTCGGGGATCAATATGATGCCAGCGATGACACACTAAAAGGTCTGCTCAAAAAAGGAATGCATCTTGAAGCTTGTGAACTTGCTGTTGATCAAGGAAACTTCAATTTAGCTTTGAATCTTTCCCAGTGCTGTGGAGAAAGTCAGAAGGCTATGGAGCTTCAAATGGAGGAATGGGAAAATCAAGGAATGCTAGAATTTATTCCTAAGGATATATTAGAAATGTATCGTCTGTGTAGCGGGTTGCCTATTTGGGATGATATTGACATCAAAAAGATGAGCACCTCTGAGTGGCTTCAACATTTTGCTATTTATTTATGGTACATTTGTCCCATGCATTTTTCCATTGAAGAAGCTGTGATGCACTACCAAGCCTCAATTATAAAGCATGCTCAAGGAGATTATGACGTTGAGTATCCTTCACGTCTCGATTCATCAATTGCCAATACTTGCATTCATTTACTGAAGGCCTATGTGACTGTGGGCTATAACGTCAAGAATATTTTGAATCCAAAAACAAATAATCCAGACTGTTTGGACTACAAGTTATCTTGGTTTCTCATGCAGAACTTGAAACAGTTTGGCTACGTCCCTGATCCTGTACTGATCGAAGATTTAACCGTGGGTTTTGCGGGACAACTAGAATCCATGGGAATGTTCCATTGGGCCATATATGTTCTCAAAACCTTAGCAGAGAGTGTACCTCGGAACGTGATGATTGACCGAATTCTCGAGAGGAATATTACCCTGAAATCAGATCAAGAAAAATCAATAGAATTTATCGAAACATTATTGGAAATACCTCGAAGTCATATTCTGGCACATTGTTACAGATCGTAATGTAATTTATAGACTACAGTGAATCTTAGTTAAAGTTAAAGCGCCAGTTTTATGGAATACTTTATACAAAATTACGATAATTTTATATAATTATTACAATATTCACATAGAATGTATGTTATAATACAGATCGAATATTGTTAAATGTCACATAGTTTCACTGAGATGTACTACACGGCTCATTTTAATTACGGGAAAAGTCGAAAGCCCTTACCAGTTTTTTTCTGCTGCGTAATTAGCAAATATCCGTTCACTAATTTTACGATTGATGATTTTGTAATATTTTTGATTTAACATAAAATATCTCATAAACTTCCGTCAGCTGTGCAACTTTTTTTTATACGTATATGTGTCGTAACAACTATATTTCAGTGACTTGATTTATCCATACCCCGAGTTCCACTCCTTTGAACTACTACGAAGTTCTTTAAGTAGTTATTCTTTTGTCTAAAATCATTGTCTGTAATAGCTACGCCTTAAGCATGTTTATTTTCTAAGTGTAAGTGTTAGGTATGTATGCTCCAACATGTTTATTTTCTAATTTTAAGTTATGCTTATTCTTGTGTGCATTAATTTTAAAATGCAAAAGAAAGGTTGTTATCGTTAGCTTTATATTACAGCTAAATGCCAATTTTTGGTATATTAGAATTGATAATTACTACTACTTACCTTCTATCTTCTGGTTACTTATAAACTAAACTAACTTACCTATAGCCGGAGCACACACTGGCTCCCCAAATTATGAGTCGAAATGCCAATAAATGATTGAAACAATATTTTGGAAATTGGGTTTTGTTTTTGAAGAACTTTGTTATTCATGACGGAAAATAACTATTGTCTAGTAGTAGTACATACTATTATTAGATACATTGTTCTCTTGGCGTTGCGTATATTTTATTTTGTGTTGGTGCCTCTCTACTCGTAATTATAAGTAGATACTCCACTCTATACATCCAGCATCATATTATTAACAGTAATAACATACATAGAATATTATATAAACTTTTAAAACGAGAAGAACATCTCATTTTAAAAATGTTTTCTTCTTTGATTGGGTAACGATAGAATAATAATAATTTGCTCGCCTACTTTACGTATACGTTATAATTCCGTTTTCGCTTCCTAAAAATTATTTCTTTGCACGCAACACGCCTACTGTATCTCACCTATTACATCTATCGTCCTTAACATACGTTTACACTGTACAGTATTGTTCGTATTTTCTAAAAGTTCTACTAAAGAAATTAATATCTGCTTCACGTTCTTAAAAAGTATAAAGCTATTAACACGTATGGTAAATTTCAGTCTTGTCAACATTATTGTAACTTTAATTTCTATGCTGTTGGACAGGAAAAACGGATTTTCCTCCATGATAAATTAGTAATCACAAGACCAGACGAAATGCATACTAATAGTAAATATACATAGTAACTAGTAAGACATCATACTTTTCTGTTAGGTATATATTATTGGGTAAACATAAAAGTATTGATTCATAGATCGATACAACTAAACTATGTACACACGTGCGGGTGATGAGGACCTTCAACCACAACAATTATTAATATTTTTGTTCTTGATCGTACCAGTTATTCTACGGGAGCAAGGAAACTATTTCTAAAGTTTAAATCGTAAACAGTAATGAAGAAAATTAACGAAGCATTTTTTCTGACCGATGCTAACTAAACTACTGCCGATAAGTTTTCGAATGCACCGCAATTACCGCAAAGGTTCCCATAACCGCATACGTGCTCGATATCCAATCATGCTTTTAAAAAAAACCAAAAAAGAAACACATCTCTGACCTGCTTGTAGATACACTCATTTACCTAATAGACAGTATTATAATATACATTTATGTAAATATAAGATATTATTCGGTTCAAGAATCTCGTACGTCAACGCACCTGCAGCGATCTTTCCCAAACACGTTCCAGTAGTTTAACTATTTATTTCAGAGTCACAAAAGCAAGACTGGCACTCTTAAGCAGTCTCTATGATATGCTCCGATTTCAAAAATAGAGTTTTAGATATTTAAAAATACATAAAAAAAGGACAACAGAAAGCAAGTAATGCAGACATTAAAATAATTTCTAGATTTTTGCTTTAAAAATTAATTTAAATGTGGTTTTAAGGTCATAATCATAATAATAATTGTATCAATATCAAAGTACCTATACAGATTTTGACAGAACTGATTCACGTCGTTGTTTTTAAGGGTACATCTGAAACATATCACGACACCTTTTAGCATTAATTTTGTAATTCAGTTATTTTTTTATTATTTAACACGTCATCAAACTGCGACTAAGCGGAGAGAAACTGACCAGTTATAGTGGGCTCTACTTTAAAAATCGTATAAAAGGCCAATAGTTTACCTAAGTACATTTCACACAGTTAATTATGTTCATACATATATGTGCCTCAGGGAACGGATCAAGACAAATAACAACATAACAATATCCCTGACACCTCAGTTGAAGGGCGAGTGCAGTGATGAACTGAATCGTCAGTAAGTACACCGAGCGATTATTTTCAACATTTTTGTAATATTTTAATCTTTGAAGATTTCTGATTTACTAACTCTACGCTCTCATCCACAGCCTCTCCACGACCCAATAGGACATCCATTTTAATTGTTAAACGCCTGCCACTCTGTTTCTACGTTGATAAATGTCGTTGCGTCATGGTACGCCTCACATACTGTGCTGTAAATTGCATTATTTCGCTAATTGTGTTAATGTTGCAAATAAAAACTGCCAGGATTTTAGTCTGAATTTGTTTTGAAAATGCAACACATCAGTAAATTAGTTTCTAGGACTTAGCCCATTGCGCAATGAAGAGCTACTTTTTTCTTTAGAAATAAATAATTGGATCTACATATACCTCGCAATTCAACATAACATTTTTTTAAAAATCCTCCAATGCTTAAAGAAATCTATAATTAAAGTAATTGAACACCTCGAAAGAGGGTCGCAACAAGAATTCCGAATAGATTTGTACGATTTTACCATGAATGCATTTATAACAGGTAACTGAAGTTTTCCAAAATCACATTTCAGATTGTATCTGATCTGTGATATACAACTTTTGTAGTATAAAAGCAAAATAAAGCCCTCAAAAATAATATCATTTTAAAATGTTCTCTGATTGTCTTTGTCCTATTTTACAACCACCCCTGACGCTGAGCGTCTTGAACCCAGTATAACACGCAGTGCCCCAAGTCCACTTGGTTATACGAGTGGAGCATGAAAACACTCTTCACAATTATCAAATGCTGCTAAATAATACCGATACAATTAAGTGAGGGTTATACATACATGCAGGTAGGTATTTTAAAACTGTTCTGCGAATCGTTTACTGCAGGTTAAGTAACGTTACGCCGCTAGGTGCAGAAAACAATTTTTAATAATGGAGACCTAGGAATACCTTTACAGTAAAATGCGTTAAAACCCGTTACACGACTCGTAGAATCTTTCAGATCACAATTATACAATTTATGTATTACACGTTAAAGCTTACAGCAGATCTGTTTCGTTGTCCCTGGAGGCTTTTAAAACTGACTTTAGTTTGAAAAGATTCCAAAATCATCGAGCCACCATCTACATATATATACATGTACATATCTTCAATCAAGTATAACAGCCAATAACGGCAGCTATACTTATGTATTTATGTATGCATACATATCATACAATTATAGTTTTTATCTCACTCCACAGCGACGGCAGTAATTGCGAAATTGTTTTTTCCATCCCGTTCTGTGCAAACCGTTGAATTTAAACTGGCGTAGATGCTTAAAATTGATCTCATAATTATGATACAGTTATTTAATTAAATCGTTGTCTTAAGAATACAGGAAGGTAGTCTCTCGTAATGGACATTATAACAGTTTAGTTGGGAGAATTGTACGCCTAATATACATAGACATACATAGTTAATTATGTACTTGAATTAGGTAGGCATGGCACTTTAGAGCACTCCAATATGGTTGTGTAAATACATCACGTTCTATAATATTCTCTTTAACCTTACAAGTGGATAGAAGTTAGTAGCACATATAACTATTTTTAACTTTACTCATCTTGCAACTATAGCGTACCAGTTAAAATAGCTAACATCAGTAGTGGCTATAGAAATACGCCAGGTAAATATTCAATTCAGTTAAAGGGAATTATACTTTGAATGGAAGAATATTTTATTATTATTCAAAGGTAGGGCCCAAACATTTATTTTCTCGTCTTACAGCCGTAGAAAAATTACACTCAAAGTAAAAGTGTCAAAAATGTTAGCTCAGGGTTCGATTAAATAGATAACGTCAGCCATTAAAATTAGAAAAGTATACGAAATAAAATATAGGTATATCATGAATAGCCACCAGTAGCAGGTAAAGGTAGTCTCGTAGTTTCCTTTTCTATTTCCCATTTGTGACTAATTTCCCTAGATCCTTTCCCCCTGTTTAGATTATTTCCCCTGAATTTCGAGCATTAAAATTCAATGCAAGAGGAAAGAACCTTATATTATCTATAGGGGAAATGGCCTAAGAAAAGTGCCACGACAGGGAAATCGGACATAAAGCGGATTGTTCAAGGGGAATTACTAAAGCGGAACTTAAATAGGTTGGTAGATGGTAGATCCAGTAGTAGAAATACTTTTTGCAGCACTGACAACAAGTAAGCATATTGCAGATCGAGAGTTTGAAGTAAAACTTAAATTATTATAATATTGTATTATTCAACCTAGTAAATATAAATACAAAGCGACTTATATTTAACAAAATCAACACCAAAGAACCGAACGCTACTCACTTTTTGCTGATGGGCGCTCGAAACATATTACAACGCATCTCTCCGTTGTACATATCATAATGTATCCAGGTAACAATCATTAGTATGCATCCAAATTTTGCATTTTATAAATCATTAACAAAATAAGTCCAGAAAACACGAAACCGGTTAATGATTAACTAACACCAGAAACGGTAAAGAAAATCGCAGGAAACTATACACAATAATGTGATTTTCTGCTCTGCATACACCTTCCCGTCCGATGGAGGTAATGTATTCCCCTTCCCCTTGAATGTCCTTTTTATTTCCCACAGTACCCTTTTACTTCAGGAGCCTATTTCACTCAATCCGGCATTTCTATAGACACAATCGGCACGACTGGTTTTGAATGAATTTTTGAGGTAACCAGAGATGTGCGTCGTTTATTAGAAGGTAACATTACTGGACTTTCACTGTCTGAATTGGCACCTCGCGTAATCTCGTCATCCTGGACACTGTAAGAGATGTTGCAGTATTCTTGAAAGCAAGGGCACACGTCGAACAGAAAATGGCAAAAGTTTTTTCTTATGCCGAACCACCCTGCACACAGAAAAATACAATATTCATGAATTAAACTGAATGTAACCCTGATTAAGCATGCAGCACAAAATCGTAAAAATGATCGCGAATTAGCAAAACGAATAAAGTGTTTTGACTTACATTTATTACTCCGTTTGTTGCTAAATGACATGAGTATTAGCTGAGTGTAAGTAAGAAATAGCGGAGACACTACGCCGATATATTTGAGATTAAGGTCTTCATCTAATTTGTTTGTAAGCAAGACCTAAATTCGAACGTAGTAAAGATACTATTAAGTATACATAATTAATAATTATATGGAAGACATTCCAGCGGGAGTCAACTAAAGCACAAATTGCGATTAGTTGCATGTCGTTATGATTGGCAACAAATATACTAGACTACAGTCAATTGTACATATTTAAAAATACCTGAAATATTAGAATTGGTATCACCAGAAAAGTATATCCGATTGCCGAACTAGTTGAGTTTCGACGCTGCTCAGCGTTAATTTCTGGAGCACGCAATAGGATACCAGCAAATATTATACTGTAAAGAACCCCCACTAAGGACACACACAGTAAAATCCACAGAGGGACGAAAACGACTTCCCATTCCCAAGTTATGATTTTATCCAGCCGGAGTGCCAAAAAAATAAATTGCAAAATATTGACGGAACAGAACAGCTCCAGCTGCAATCAGAATGTAAGTTAGTGTTAAGTACCTAATGCTTCACATATAGGGACGTAGATTTATAAGATTAGAATAGAGGACATATTTTGTTCTAAGAAAGAGATACACAGGTATTAGGTACAGAAATATTTCACTTACATCAAAGGACCGATCATTTTTAACCGCCCAAATACAAATTGCGATTGAAATAATGGAGATAAATATTAAAGGGATGAAAACTAAAATCCATATATGTCGCGTGGATTCTAATTTATCACAGACTAGAAGTTCAAACATTAACAATAACAAATGTAGGGCAAGAGTGATCATCATCGCTTTGTATTGAATGTATGCCTCTCCCTCCATCCTGTAACCAAAATGAAATAACATTAATTTAGTATGTGCTATTATTCAACTGGCATATTATTATCTCACATGTGTCCGTAATTCACTCTGGTTTTTGAACTGAACTATTGTACAGACTGGTCAGTATATTTACGACGCAGTTTTACGTGGAATTTTGCACCAAAAATTCTACTGGCTACATACTCGATGCGAAAAATTTTATATTGCTATTTGGACAACCTGTAGTGAGGATGCCTCCACCAGATATAGCTTCCGACGGCAGCACCGAGGACAACCAGTATCTTCCATATCCAAATAGGAGCAAATACAGCCCAGTAGCTCCAAGTAATTGTTTCATCCAGTCGGAGGGCCAACAGGATAGTAAAGATGAAAAGGCAGACGTGCACAATAAATTTACTGAAATAAATCAATTTATTTTCACATCTCCCTTTATGAATTCATTGTTTTGTACTTAGGTAATACTTTTGAAGGATCAAATTTGCATTACCTCGGATTAAAATCCTGACACATTCTTTCAACATCCATCTCCAAAACCGACTCCACGTGGAAATTAGCTGACCAACATCTTTACGATTTGGCATCGTTGGTGTTCATGTTACACATTATTCCAGAAATTTACCTGTTAACAAACCAATAGTAATCAAGAACATTAAGTGTAATACTACACTTGCGACATTCAATTCTAACTGATCTAACAGAATATGTACAAATTTTTTATTTTTCATTTCACCATATTTCAAGTCAACCAACTTATTCCACAAACCACAAAAGTAGCACAATAAATAACGAATGTTACAATTCTGCCTCATTTCAATTCAAGCTCAACCATTCGGCATTCTACTAATATTTTGTTTTAGAAAAAGGTGGGTATTCTGTTACACAAGTTACACGCCTAACGCCGTGAACTTTCTGTGCAGCAATTGGCTCCTTTATCCCGTTCAGTTCAACCAATTTTCAAAAGACCGGATTAAATACAACAAGAAAAGGATCATATACGCTTCATCACTCATTGGATAAAATTAGCCTTCAGAAACATCCGTAATTAGTAATAAATTATAATCATTAATTGATGGTTGTTTTGCACACTTCAAACGTCAACTATTTAAAAAAATCTAAATCGCTTCGTAAAACAGTAAATAAATAAAAAGAACGTGCTTAAACGATTGTATAAAAAAAATAAATCACGAGTGCAAATTGATGTATAAAATTACCTAAACAAATTTAACTATGCAGGTAGTTGCGAATATATCCTGCAACTTAAAATGGGAATAGTAAATTACTGGCTTGCCAATTATCAATATAAGGTAACCAGTAGTCTCTGACTTGACCGTTTACGGAATCAGCTAGTGGAAGTATTTTCGAACTTCATCATCCTTTTAAAGAAATGGTAAACGAGACCTATGTAGTTGTTGTAGTTAGTATTTTAGTATACCTTATACATACTTATCTGACAATAAAGGAAATGGCAAGAAGCAAGTAAAAAAAAGTACATAAATGAAGCAATAAAGTACAATTCAAATAAATAATCAATGCAACAAAGTAAAATGCTTATTACATTATGTCATCGCTATAATCCTTACCTTTAAAAATCAAAATAAACGAAGGCTTGGATGGAAAAAATAAAGAACTTGATTCGCAGGTAGACAGAGGACATTTATTTCAATCTTGCGAGTCTCCTGCAACAATCGCAGGAAGGTTTCCAGTAATACTTTTGTTTATCAATCACATTAGCGCTTCGTGTAACTCATACTTAAGTAAAGCCAAAGCCTTACTTAAAAATAATAATAATAGAACTGCAGAGTGGATATAGGATATAGCGATCCACTTATGTAGGTAATCCACTAATTATAACATATATAAATATGGTTGCAAAAAAATAACCAAAAGAGGTTTCTATTGTATCGTAAGAATCCTAACTGCAACTGATGAAGTGATACAAATACAAGTATTTATTTTTTTATTCTACTGTCCCGCGGGTCAACGTAGATATAGTATGGTTATGGTAGAGGTCAACTGTTCAAAGGCTGAAGATTGGATCTGGAATCCAATTCGAGGTCGCGTGTGTTTCCTCTTCCTTTCTTCCGATCTGAGGACCAGGATTAAGATGCTAAAATACAACTCTCTCTCTCTTTAATGTTTAATCTCCCCTTCTTTTTGTAAGTATTTTGTATTTCTAGTTACAATTTAGTTTCAGAGCACTCCAAAGCAAAACTAGGAATCATTCCGATGATAAGCACCTGGTGTGCAAAACTAAACTGCGAATTTGCGAATTGAAAAAGTATCCTAAGTTACTTATGTTGTATTTTTTGCACAATTACACAGTACTTACTGCAACTGCACAGTCCAGTCAAGAACAAAGTACCAAGTAATACGAAAGAGTACTATATGAGTATACATACGTACTTAGAGATTTGAAAAAAAAAACATCACAAATCAATGAACTACATGAGATGATAACACTCGAGCACTAACTAACCATAACCATTGAATGGTAGGCCTTTTTACTTTTTTTAAGAATTAGAATGTGAAATGCCCTGCTGTTCAGTGCTGTTGCATTTTTGCAATTAATTTATTATTATTAATCTTGCGCGTGAAATCTGTGAAGTGAACGTCAAATGTTCTCCTTCCACACAGCACACACAGCACTACTGTGATCATCTGCGATTCTATGATACTGCTTCATTCAGTATTCAGTGACTGGGCTGAGCACTGAGCAGTGTATTTGTCGTCTGTTTACGATTTTTTGGAACTATGAACATAAGTACTATGTGTACCTTTAAGTGCAAAATAAATGCAACTGCCGCATACTTGTCAAGCTATACTTTCAAGATATCATACAATACAGTCAGTGAATGTGAATACTGAATGAATAATACAGCTTTTTCAGCCTTGCATATTATTTATTATTACGGAGATGGGTTTACAGATAGTCTTATGTACTTATGCGTATGAAAAAAGTTCAATTCTAGTGAACTTACTATGACTGGTATTATGTAGTACATAACAACCGTCCGTGTAATAAAAATCCGTATACATAAGTATGTCAATTTTAGCTGGTGGTGCAGTGAGAATTCATGAATACCCTTTCTCTTGACTTTATCACGGAAACGGAAATTAACTTATTTAGGTAGTCTTTAGAGTGAGTGACTGCCTTTTCGCCTCTCTTCTTTATTTGTGCAATGAGAGAGAAAACATCTGCTTCCCAAAAAATGCCTTAAAATTCTCAACAAACTCTACATAGGACACAGGGACGGAGCTCTATTTATAAATTAGTGATGAATAACTTCTGCTTTTAGCAGCGTCGAACATGCTTGATCTATGTACATTCGGGAAATACTATGAATAATGGACTGAAAATAATCCCAAAGAAAAATACAATATACAAACATGTAACAATTAATGGGTTAAATGCAATATAAAATTTTTTATATTTGAAACTGAAAAACCGACCATAATAATTATATAATAGTATAGGCAATTACATCACATCTTACAGTCAGGACTTACTTTAACAATTGTAGCTTAAAGATTGTAATTTTGTATAGGTAGATATATCAGTTCTTATCTACCTGCGGTGATACTTTGACTTAACATACTTACGTACTTAAGTAAATAGCAACAAAATATATTACATACCTATTTCTATTTATTTAGTTCCCCAATAGCTAATTGCTATATGACTGCGAATAATAATACATATTTTGTAAAATTTGATACAAAAAGCAGTCGGAGAATACAAACCAGTATTATTAAATTACCGGACAAACGTGTTATTCCCTTATTATACTTGAGAATAATTCTTACGAAAAAAGTCTCTAATGCCGTAATTTGAGTTTCAGTAGTTTTACATCTTACATAATAGATGCGTATATTCGTAGGTTCATTATATACTGCGATTAGCTCATTGGCCATTGATCCATTTGAATCCATTGTACATATAGGTTCCCATATATGTACATTACATAGGTAATCTTGTTTCTTGCCTTTTGACTGCCACTACACTAACATACTTACGTAAAAATAATTTGTTAAGCATCTTCAAGTTCATTGTCTGCTATAAACGCGATTCACAGAATGGGGAGATCCAAAGTCAAACTCATGGAGCTAACGCTAATTTAACAGTTTAATATGACTTTATGTCACTAGGATTGAGCAGAATTCTTGTTCAACATCTTCTGATACAGAGCTTTCTCCACTTTTTTATCCATATACATCTTTGTCACAACCTAAATTGAAAGAAAGAGAAATATATTAGGCGAAACGTATGATTTAGGTAAACGTATAACTTTCACAACCTACTGTTCAAGTGCCTGGTATTCAGGTAAAAGTATGCATATTAGTTGAAGTTTCAAACTTCAAATAAAACTTACTTGGGAATACAGATTCGACGTTTCAGTGTGATTAGGACAAATTCGAAGCGCTTCTTCACCCATTTTCTTAGCTTCTTCCATGTTACCCATCATATAGTATGCCTTGCACATTCTACAATCGAATACAATATTAATAATAAAATTGTTCAATATTTTGAACTTTCTTTTAATTCAACTCCCAGAAATAAACAATACAAGTGCTGTCTGTATTGGCTGAGCTCAGTAGGATATTAACCTATAACAATTAATATTATTTCATACACGCAGTGTGTTCTGAGGGTGACTTATGTTAAGTACCCTACGAATCCTCACTGAATGCGCAAATAAAGTCATACAGAGCTGAGAAAAATCATGCAAGTGGAAAAGCAAAAGACAATAAGTGGATGGAAAAAGAAACTAGTTAGATAGTAATTTAGTTAAATTAATGTTTACTGAATAATACCTGTAATATGGTTTGTCCTTCTTTACATCTATCGGAAGTTGTACGGCAGCCTTACTAGCATTTATGGCTTTTTTTGGCTTCTCCAATGAGATATAGCATAGGGCTAGGTTGTTGTATAGGTCGTACAGTATTTTGTTCTTCTGAGATTCTTGGTCGTCGGTAGTCATAAAATATTCTTCCAGAACCCTTGCTGATTTCGAGTACCTTGTTATCAAAATTTAGAATTATTTAACTACTGAAGTTCTATTATGACAAACGACAATTTGATTTGACATGTAGATTGTACGTGTCTCTTAAATATAGAACCACCCTTCTTCGGGGGAGGGGAGGATATTCATGATACTGTGTACATAGATGGTTCAAAAAGAATCTCCTAATGATTGATCTGAGATATACTCGTGCAAATTAGAAATATGAATACACCACATAAGTATATACTCAATTACAAGATAGATGGAGTTAAAAAATAACTTACAGTGACACAGCTTCGTCGTAGTCCCGAACTTTCCATTCTTCCTTCCCATCACGTTTTAATTCTTCAGCACACTTTTGAATGTCAGAAAAGGGAAGCTCCGATCGTTCTTCAGATGTCATGTCGAAAATATTATGGGTCTTAGACACAGTGTTATAGTCGAGCAGTTCGATAGAGAAGAGACAGCGCGCATCTAAAATTATAAAAGTTAACTACATTCTTTACCTTCGAAAGACGTCGTACTACTAATGATTTAAAAAACTGACCCAATCCCTACACAAGAAAAACCAAAGGCGAATTTCACTATCCCTGATAATGTATAAACACTGGAGACCCCAACTGCCCAAAAATGTTATTTCATATTCAGGTTCAAAGGACTAACGAGGTCTTGGTGAGGCGTAAAAAACAATACATACACGAAACCTTTATTTTTTAAATATAAATAATAATAAATATTAGCTACTTCCACGACGATGAGCTTGTACTTTACTTGGGTTTCCTTAAAATCCTGCAACGTGTAATAAGTTTCACAACACGTAAGCGCCAATTTTAATGAAAGTTCTTAATTTCGTCAGACATTCCCCAATACAAATTATTATGCAAGAAAGTTTGACTGACTTGCGATTGCATTCAAGCTGCCCGATTGCAATGGAGGTCTCAATACTTAACCGTTTTAGTAAAACGGTTTTGCCCGGTACGCGGGTGAGCTAAGTTCAAAGCTTTAGCTGTCCCCGTCTCAGATTTATTTTATTTTTACTCATTTTGAAAACAAGGGGCACTAGTTTTGCGTGATATTAAAGAAAATTTGGCTGAGTTGTTTCGCCAATGGATATACACTATTTTCATGGTAAATGTATGCAGAATACGAATCCTACCGAATCCAAGATCTATACTTAACTTGAGCCTAACTGAAGCGTATGAAAATTCAGTTTTTTATGTTTTTGGAATAATTTAGAGTTTAGTTAATTAAACTATTTAACGAATCTTACTTTCAGGAATACGTGGTTGGCAGCCCAAAGGACCATAAGCATACTCTGGTAGGAATAAGAATTGAGATAACTCCTTTAATTCCATAGAAGCTACAGCTATGTCAAGCCCAGGAATGACGCGGTTGTCGCCCAGTACGAATGCGAATGGTTTACGGTTGAGTACTGAACTATCAAAAGGTTCGTCCGAGTACTCATGATAAGCCATGAAATGAATCCACACCTTAGCTCCATCAGGCATTTTTTCTGGTTTACCAGGCCGAGTTATCTAAAAAAAAAAACAAGCATGGATTAATTACTGCAAAATTAAGTAGTGAAGATACTATTTAACAGCACAAATGCGTGCAAAATTAAGATCACCTTTTTGTAGACACCTTCATGTATACGTTTCCAAGTACTCTGCATATCGTCAAAATCCTCTAGAGCATCTTGAGCTGCACAGTGAACAAGTGGCATGTTTTTCAAAGAGATATCTTTGAAAAAGTTTTTCTTTCCTTCTATAATTTCCTCCCTTTCATTTTCCAGATCATCGTCACCGAATGCGTCAGCGCCGTCAGGAACCTCAAATGTGATACTTCCTTTGTCTCTCAATTCTCTAAAGAAGTAACAATAAAGTTCAGTAGTCATTCTAACATTTCTAACTCATGCTGATGCGTGCCGTAAACCATACATCGACAACCGCAGTATGTACTCCTGGCGTGATTTCACTGTAAAAATGAACTCCGAAAGAACTTTAGTACATTACTGATTAATCATAAAGACCAGAACCTAAAGCTTGACTGTAACTCACCGAAGATCTATTGCGTCTGTAACTCGATGCCTGCCACCTCCGGCATATTCCCTGTCATCAGCCATGGTTTCTTCCTAATAGCGATGAGACCTAGAAGTTAAAAACAACGAACGCTTTCAGCAATAATAAAGATCAACCATGCTTTCCCTTTTAAAACTTACTACAGCCGCTATTACTATTATTTCATAGCAACATTATTTTCAGCTGTTTAATATGACATACAACATCCAATTGATGCTGCTCTTTCACCACTGAATCCCGGCTTACTATCAGTCACGTCAACCATTTCTGATAATTATGAAAGCATCATGTCACATGTTAGCGAGTTTGTGGTCACCGGATTAGCGGCTTTGTGCTAAGCTGATTGGGGTTTCGGTTTAGGATTAGGTTTAGGGTAAAAAATGTATGGAGTAAAATGGCAGTTTTTTTCTTTAACCTAAGCCGAAACCTCAAGCATCGGTTACAGCAGAAACTCGCTAATTATAAGGACAGGAAATTAACATAGACCCCTTTGTATAACGTATCATCATATTCAATATTATGAAGAGCTCACTTCGACCTCGTTTAGAAATGGATTCACTTTTTGGCAAGATCACGTCTAAACTGTCAGTCATCAGTTGTACTTTTACAACTAAGTACCTAGTTCTTTGAAACCGTGTACCTAATTACAACTATTGACAAAATTACCCCACATACCAAAGATTACCCGTTAGTTTGCGTTATTATTAGTAACGTCAAACGTCAACAATCAAATTGTTGAAGGCGCACGTCACACGTGAAATCAAGGTCTAAAATAACTTGAAGTTCGGTGAACCACCGTCAACACATTCAACATTCCTCAATTAGATAGTCAGATCAGCCCAACAAGATGCAAGACGAGTGACAAGAACAACGAAGACACGACGATATACCGCAATACCTACCTAACCATAATCATTGAGAGATTAACTCTAAACAAAAGCAAAAAGAAGATACTTACCGATTCAGGATCGTCAATCGTCACTCCAGTGCAATGACCTGTGACAACTGCACTGGACGCTAAAGGATGTCAATGAAAGATAAGTAGGTAGTTTACTTAACTGCCTTACTAGTTAGCCTTAACTGTTTTGTAAGCTGTCTCCTGCACAAATGATGAACGACGAAATGACAAGAAGGCAGAGGCAAAGGTAACTACGCAACCGACACCGACAGTAGCAGCCAAAAGACACAGATCAGCAGAGATCAACAACAAAAACACATGGAGGAAAAATAGCAAATCTGTCTTGGATCGATGGATCCTCCGCCAAATGGTCACATGACGTGGAAGATCTAATTCTGGGCTGCCATGCTGTTCTGGCACGAAGGGAGGCGGAGGGCTGGAGGCGCAGTCTAGCGGGGCCGTCGTGGTGCGGCTGTTGGTGGACGGCAGGGCGTTCTCGTAACCTGCCGCATCGGCCCTGCAACTGCCGTGTGCTGCGTTGGCCGGTGGACTTGTGCGGAGGTTAGATTCCGGTGGAGACACCTTTGGTAGTAAGTGGCTCAGAGGCAGTCGGCATTGCCTTCCCAGATCCCACCATACTGCTGCTAAGATCGGAGGTGTCTGGACGGCGTGGAAGAAATTTTCATCAAATTTTTAACTTTCATTTGTTGTAACCATGGCGGTTGGTAAAAATAAGGGATTGTCCAAAGGAGGAAAGAAGGGAGCCAAGAAGAAGATGTAAGTTGAATTTTATATTATTTTTGAAGAATTTGTGAGATTTCTACAGTTGTAGTGATTGTACCGGTGTGGAATTGAAATTCCGTGAGGAAGACATGGTGTAGTATAGGAGATAGACCATGAGGCCCAGCAAATGTTTTGTAAAGGCATGCATGGTGCGGCGTGTGATCTCCATTAAATCTATTGAGAGTCACATACTTTAGTATCCGTTCTCTTGAATTTTTAATAAATAATTTCGAATTAACTTTTCGACTTTACACCCAGATATAATTGTTAGAAGGAAAAATTATTTTTTTGAGGGTTTTTATTAGTAGAGGAATGGTTCAAATTCTTGGGTCCAATCAATTACGAGATTGTTTTTACATCATGGCCATGGCTCTTGTGTTTCAGAATTGACCCTTTCACCCGCAAGGACTGGTATGATGTTAAGGCGCCTTCCCTCTTCAAAGTGCGACAGGTCGGAAAGACTTTGGTCAACAGGACGCAAGGAACACGTATGTGGATTGTTTGTATATATGTTGTAATTATTTCTAGTAAATTTACTGCAGTTTGCAACCTACTTAAGTCTTGAGTACATGCTTTGAGGTACTCACATGTAAAAAGGGATGTTCTTGGAGATGAGTCGTTACTGTTGCAGTGATAGGGGAAAGGCTATATATTTTTTATTTTTGTTTTGAATAAAGGTATCGCCTCTGACAGCTTGAAAGGACGTGTGTTCGAAGTGTCGCTCGCTGATTTACAGGGAGACACTGATGCGGAAAGATCTTTCCGTAAGTTTAAGTTGATTTCTGAAGATGTCCAGGGTCACAATGTCTTGACCAACTTCCATGGAATGAATTTGACTACCGACAAACTTCGTTCTATGGTGAAGAAATGGCAGACCCTTATTGAAGCTAATACAGACGTCAAAACTACCGACGGCTATCTTCTTCGTGTTTTCTGCATCGGGTACACTCACAAAGATCAATCATCTAAAAAGAAAACTTGTTATGCCCAACATACACAGGTGAGCTTTCTAATTGAGTTAATTTCGTTTGTTTATTAAAGCAGTCAGCAGTAATAAATTGTGATGTGATATTAAAGTACTACAGGGTACAGAATTAAAGTACTCTCTACTCACATCGTATATTATTATGCGTGGTTTATTTATGAATGTTAGTACATCAGTGCGTTTTCTATGGAATTTCAGGTTAAAGCCATTAGACGCAAGATGGTCGACATCATCACCAAAGAAGTGTCTAATAATGATATGAAAGAGGTAGTAAACAAGTTGGTTCCGGATTCCATTGCAAAGGATATTGAGAAGGTTTGCCAAGGAATTTACCCACTTCACGATGTTTTTATTCGCAAGGTAAACTTAATTACTTATTAAGATACGATAAATCCTACTGTGAAGTATAATTTTTATTGCAACGTATCTACAATAGGACTGTTTTTAATTCGCGGATGTTGTATTAAAGGTGAAAGTTTTGAAGAAGCCCCGATTTGACCTGAGCAAGTTGCTTGATTTGCACGGAGATGGAGGTGGTAAGACAGGCACTACTGAAGAGACTGGCGAGAAAGTCGAAAAACCAGAAGGTTATGAACCTCCAGTTCTTGAATCTGTTTAAGATGTTAACATTTTCTGAGAGTTTGTCTAATAAATAATGGACTTTTTCTGAGAATTGAATTGTTGATTTTTCGGAACGGGCATTTTTATCATAAAAATTACTTGAAAACTATACCGCAGCTTCATATTAGATATATACCTAATGTAAAATTATATTCATACATAATCTTATCGTTAAAATTGTTTAAGTAATAATGGGGAGGTGTGGACGAATTCATGTAACCGTATCTTCCAGGCAGTTTTAAATCCCTAGATACCATTACGAAAGTACGTATTTTAAATATAAATAACGAACTGTTAAAACCAAGGCTTCTTAACCGTTGGTAATGTCACAATTTCCAAATACTTGGTGTAGTTATAACTCAAATTAAAATTGAAATCGCATGTTGGCCTGGCGCACTTAAGTAAGAAAATTGTTACGTTAGCTGTATTACGTCAATTTGGTTTCTCTCACTAGTAAGTGGGAATCAATTAATGTTTACAAACCCTATGTTATAGGATCTCAAATTGAAAATGCTTGAGCAGCGGTAGCGTGGGGTCCCTCACTAAGATAAGATAAATCTAGAATTAAAAGGGGGAAGATTGAGAAACGCTCCTTACTAGTTATAAAGGCCCAGCATTACCATACAATAGCATACCTTTGAGCACATCAAATTGATGATTAAATTCTGATGACTGAATTCCTTGCCAACCTTCACTAGAATGGATCAATTAGCAAGTGGTATCATCCACGCTTCCCTAACAATAAACGATTACCATTAATATACAAAATGTTACTAATTTGCACAGTATTTTAACAAGCGTAGCAGCCCGTCCTATGGACGGGATACCTTAAAAATGTGTTAAGTATCACAAAAAGGCATCATAAATGAGCAAACCCGGAATTCCGGTACGTCAGAATATAATGCGGAACACTAGGCATAAAACAAAACAACATATATGTACTTACACGATCAGGATTCAAAGCGACCCTTATTTTTCTCTAGTACAAAAAGGGGCGTGTGGCGAAATATAAATACCACACAGTGGTTCTAACAATAAAGCTATGATTTAAAGCTGGAAAAGCCAATTTGCGTTGTTTGACCTTTTTAAATTTTTGAGTGCGCTTCATTGTTTTTTAGGGAAACTACAAATGCGCCTGTTTGCCTCTTAACAGTCAATACGCTGATACTGAATCTGACAGAGAGGCCTTTGACTCCGTATTTAATGTGAAAACCTAGCTGGATTTCTTTATACCTGAAAGTATTTTATTTCCATATGCCCCTCTCGACTTCGACAAAATTAAAATTGATGTGTACTTGAGCATGTGATACGAAAAATGTAACATTTGAGCGTTTATATGTGAAAGCAGGCTTGCTTTTCTAGCAATGGCAGTACATCAGTACCTGTGCTCAACTGTTCTGTAGTACGCCATTTTTTTATTCAGCTTTTGAAGCCTTAGATTGATATCTCTTGTAGTAAATAATACCTAAATTACAAGGTGGGTACACTTGCAGACATTTCTAACCACGTTTTCTATGTTGTATGTGTTCTGAAAGAGAAGACCAACATACATATGTGGGTATTTACAGAAACCAAATTCAGACTGACATCCATGCATTCTATACTTTAACGAAAAACTGAAACTTGTTGAGTTCAAGGTCATTGGGCTTTTCACATATTACTGAGGGAAGAGGAACCATTACATTTCTAGATTTTATGAACCAGCTGATAATTCCTCGGTAGTTGAGGATAGAAAAGACTTAGTGACGACTACTTAAGAAATCAGTGCAAATCACACATACAAGATCTGTTTTTTTTGCTTCCCTGGCACTTAATTGTTAGAAAGAATTTTTATAAAAATCTTTTGAGTTTGAATGTTTATACAAATATATGTAAACTTTATTAATTCACTATGCCACTATTACACAATTGCCGAGGACAGTATATAGGAACAGGACAGCATATTTTTAAGTATCTTTAAGATTAATTAGTATTACATAATATCATGTGGAGCTAGTGAATTGCGCTAAAAAATATTTTTTATTCAATTTCCAAGCTTTTGGATACACATTTTGTGGTTTGGTATCCTTCCTCAGTGAAACTCGTAAGCGACAATCCCTATCCCTGAGGAAGGATAAGTGTGTGTCCTACAGGTTGAAAATTTGAATAAAACAATTTTTTACGCAATTCACTGCCTCAGTGTTACTATGTAATAATTTATAATAGTGGATGCCTTAAAAATGAAAGTAGGTTTACACAATCAAAGCAAGATTTAAGTTCTTATGTGGGGATTATTTTGAATTGAACCACGGATAGTATTCAACATAACAACATTCGAAATAGTACTGAATAATTTAATTTAGTTACGTTTCAGGATACCTATCAGTCTGAAACGTAATCCACTAATGGACTAACTTCGATGGAAGACAGTGCCAACTTTGTTTCAGTAATAAAGTTTGTCTGTCTCCGGAGAACATTATCCTAAAATTACTTCGATTAGGACAGAATTCAATTTGATTCAAAGTTTGCATTCTGTATTTCATATAACAAGCGGAAGTCGTTTATTCCTCCATTTTCGGACAGATGAGCTAGATGTTCGCCAGCATCTATTTAGCTCTCTCATCTGTTTGAAAATTGAGGAATGAAGTGCTCCATTTGAGATGCTTGATTTCGACGTACTGCGCTCTCTATTTTACATTCCGGTTCTTGTTCCGCGTACCCTGCAAGCTGTTTCTGACATATTCGTTTTCTTTAAGGCTTGTGCTATTTTCTTTGGTATACGCGCACTTTCTTTCGGGAAGCGTTAGTTTTCTGTCAAAATCCAGCAACTCATGATACCCACCCTCCGCCACCTTGGGTTTAATCATCACTCGCTCAGCGTTACTGACCTGTACCACTTTGTCTTTGGTTTCGTCCTCATTGCATTTAAACTTCGACTTCTTCTTGGCCCCACCTTTCATTTGGACAACCTCCACTTCTGATCCTATTTCATCATCATATGCGCCTTGTTTTCTCTTTGTCAGGTGCTGGAGTTTTTGTGTTTGTTGCCATTGTTGTTCGCTCGGCGTAGGGTGTGCCTTCTTGGTACTGGGCAACTGTTGACAACTGGATGCTTCCATTCGCCTGCGTTTTCTCCGGTACTCGGCATTCCTCCTGGCTATAAACTTCTTTTGACATTTTTCACAGCGAGAAGATTTTGAAGCCTGGACTTGCAGATGACGACCGGTAGTAATGGCCTGGTCGGGATGGAAATAGAAAGAGACGTTGCAGACACTGCACTTTATTAAACGCATCCTCTTGGAAGAACGAATACCTAAATCAGAATCTAAAAAGTAGGAAACGAAAATACAAATGAAATTTTAAGTCTGGATCAGATCATGAACGGGTCAAAACAGCAAAAAATGTTCCATTGCTATAAATGAAAAAAAAATACCTGTGCTTGTAGTGGTGGGTAGACTTAAACTTGGTGACACCCGGATTGTTTCTGAAACCGAACCTGAAGTAGTTCCACTGGAAGTGACAGAAGGACATTTCGATGAAGCTGCAGAATTTGCTTTGCCGGAAATCGGTATTTTCCCCTTCTGCTTGTTCCCACATACACCCAATGTGCTTCCATCGGCAGCAGTGTCTTGAATGTCCGGAAGCTCCTCTTTATCGTTAGCTAGATCGGCATCACCTTTGCCTACAGACGTAAGAGCATGTTGCTGCTCTGGTCCTTTAACAGACGACGGTGTCAAGGGGGATTGTACGGGATGTTTTTGTACCGTAACTATTGTTTCAGTTAGTTGAACGTTACCAGTAACAGGTTCAACTACTTTCTCTTTCCTCGTGTCTTCAAGTGTGCTGCTTTTTTCACTTGGATCGCGTTTCGCAGAATGCGGATTCAGATTGAGCCCAGAGGGATCTGTTCGTGCAAGTGATAATGGAGGATTCCTTCCCAGCTCAGCCTTTGACTTTACAACTACAGCACAAACTGAAAGTCCTTTCCTCTTTTCAGGCTGAATAATAACGGGACTATTAGCCAGAATTTGTTTTTTTACGGATCGCACTACCTGTAACTGCTGGTTTGGATTTGGTGTCGAGCTTCTTTTTTCCGTAACAGAATCACACCTGTTTTCTATATCGTCTTTAGCATCTCCATTAGCATGGCTGGCAGTGTTAGATATCCCTGGCGGGGTTTCCACTGACTGTACCTGCTGCGGTAGTCTACTCTCCTCAAAAGACCCTGGTTCTACTTTTACCAATATCGGCATAGGAACTGGGAGCGTTGCTTTAGGCTTCCGATTCAACAACTTTTTTTGCTTCTCACAAGGCCTCCCGGTAGAAGCAGAAACAGCCTCCTTTTCAAAGCTTTCGGATTTTGCGGGCACATTTAAAAAACTGGAAGGCGCTTCATTAAACAATTCTCTGAAATTGGACATGCCAGAATGATTTACCTTTGTTCCTGAACCGCCTTCTGCAGAAGTAGTCAGCGGAATGGGGAAAGAGATTGAACTAGCCAGGGATGATTGCTGTTGTTCATTGGCTTTTAGGGATTGTTGGCAAACGCTGACATTCTGAATGACCCCTCTACTGCTCCCGACTGGAGTGCCGGTCTTTAACGCATCATGATGAATTTTACTTTCTCCTGAAGCTACTCCCTGGATTACTTCGTCCGTGCTTCTGTGTTTTGAAGGTTCGTCGTTTTCAGGAATATTATTCTTATTCTGCATGGTGAAGTTGGTCTGCACTGTAGGTCCTTGATGTTCACGCAGAAAAATACATTTTTCTCCATCTAGTCCTCTTTCACTGTTGACAAGATTTGTAATATTGCCAGTGCGAACACAGGAACTACACCGCACCGCATTCTGAACATTTGAAGGACACGTTTCATTGGTGCGCGAGACGTTATGATAACCTTCGCTACTGTTATTGGGACTACAAAGGCCGTGAACCGATTGAGGGCTGACATTGACATAGCTGCTAGTGCTGGAAGCAGGTAATTGGCTCCCTTCAAAATCCAACCTGCTCAAGAAAATAATAATCACCATCATCATGCATCATAATTATTTCGAATTTTACTTTGCAATCAGCATTTTCTTGAAATAGATTATCATTTGAAATCAGTAATAACATTTTTAAGGTATTAGAGATGAACATAAAAACATACGATTCATCAATCTTCCGACGCTCTTTTAAAATTAATTTTTCCATCGCAGCAAGAAAATCGGATAGTAGAACTTCCTCTTCATCCTCAAAATAATCTACGAGGGTTTGAAATGGCATTTGCCGCAGTTCACTTCCATTCGTTTTCAAACATAATCTAATAAATGAATTAATGCAATCTTAGTAGACAAAAATACTACTGGGCCTATGAAATATACCTGGCGAATGACTTTTTTTCCCCTTTCCTCAAAAAACCAAATTTTAAACAACATTTTTAGGGGGGGGGGGGGTGTTCATTTATTGCAGCTCCTTGTTTCACTAGTCAGTTTTTGTTGAGTTTTAACGTTTGGCCCTAAAACTTTTAAACATTCTCTTAATATTAATTTTGTAAAGGTACAGCTGGAAGCTGACAGGGGGGGCTCCCTTTAAAAGAAATAATAGAGAGGTTCCCCGCTCCCCTGCTATTAACGCGTATAGTCTTCGCCAGGTGTGCTACCAAACAGAATATTTTTACTTGGCAATTCGGGAGAGGCTCTTCGCTTCATTAAAAGACCCAGGAATGACTGCAGCGGCTAAGGTTGATGGGAGAGAAATATGGTTTTCACTGCCAATAATTCCAACGCGAATCAGTTCATTGATGGAACTGTTCAAAATCTCGTAAATAACGTCTTCAGACGGACTGCCCACAAACATTTTTTTGTCTGCTCGGTCAACGAAATTTAGACCAAGTAGTTCCGAAGTATTTGAGGTAGTCAGTATTACCACATTTGAAAGTCTGTAATTTCAGCAAGTAAGTAATGTAGAAAATATTTTATTCAATAGTAAAAGTTAATTTAAGTGGGCCAATCGGCAAAGAAATAATAATTCAACTCACTTCTGAATACGATTTATTTGTGCAAGAAAAACGTCAACAATGCGCATACAATTGCAAGACTCCAAGGTACACATGCTAGCAGAATTCCGACAGCGAGCTAAGGCTTCTACCTCATTTACAGCAAGGAAAATTATCGATCGTGACGTTTGAACTAGTTCATCTAAGCTTCGAAAAATGTCCATAATTAGTCTTTCGCTCTGTAAAAACACAATTCTTGTTTAAAAATACCAAAAGCTTATCAAGCTGCTCACGTAAGTAAGTAAACATAATGGCGAAACCGTGCAACACATACTTTTATTCATTTTAAAACTATACAGGTAGGTAACATGCACAGGAATGAAGACAGAATGTTTTCTGCCTGAGTCAATCTATTGTCAATATCAAAGTTACTTACGTCCGAATACAATTTTGAGAAAAGACAACGGCAGTTAATTTCAATAAGGTGGCCCTGGTGGAAATGAGAGGTGAATCTTGTGGTAGCTTTTTGAGCAAGGGCCTGACAAAGTGACTTTTTGCCTGTTCCAGGAGGTCCGTGGAGATGAATCACTTGGTTACTGGAAATCAAGCAACGGTTGACCATCCTAGTTGTGTACAGAATCACCGCTCTTATGTAGCTCATCAGCTGTGAACAGTTAAAAACTGAATCAAAATTAATAATTTATTGAAATAATTTTGGACTACTAAGTTTTTACGCGTGTAATCTACAAATACAACAATGACTAAATAAGTACTCGGCTAGCAGTAGCAATTCTACATGTCGGATTCTAATCATACTACATACTCTGGACTTGATATCCGATTGAAAAATAAGACTGTCCCAAAGATCGAACAAACTCTGTGATGGTAAGATTTGATGATTAAAGTATGGCGATGATGACGTATTTTTATTCTGAAGGTCGGCAATTAACCCCGCCCCACTTTCATCTTGATCCAATCTGAAGACGTGATATTCAATTTTCTAAACAGATTAAAAAAAATGAATGACACAGAAAAATAAAGCTAATTACTAATTATTCTTCCGGCTAATAGTGATGAAATTAATTCCGTACTCATCTATCATAATTTTAATTCGCTTTAATTAGACCTATTGTTATACAACCCAAATAATTCTTTTTTTAAAGCAAATACAATTAACACTCAATCCTTACCCGTTTGCTGTTGCCCCCATTACTCGGAAAATCAAAACCAAAATTTTGAGAATTTGCCATATTGGTTCCAGAATGTAGTAAAATCGGCTCATAGAACCTGATTGTTCTGTGGGTTTTGGCAGCTGAGCCGAACTTGATGGCATAAATATGATTTGTAAAAAACTCATCTGTACAGGCTGAAATCTGAAAGTCTTGAACAGGATTATCCAACTTCCTAAATGCCACCTCAAGTACATTTTCAACCTCGGCGGATGTCACAGCACTAGAATAATTTCAATTAAACGTTAACCATTATTTTTGATAAATTAGACTTCTTACAGCACACAGCTTTTAAAATGCTCTAAAATGAATAAACCAGGATAAAACTTGGCAGCAAAACAGCAATCAAAATTGGTAGTTCGGAAAGGAGATACTGGTTAACATTTTCCCGAAAAAACATGACTGGAGAATACTCCCTGCGCTAAAGTTACATAAAGTGTTCTCAGGTGATAAACGACCAAAGCTACTCAAGCCGCTAATATTTTTGGAATTGTGACCTAACTGGAACACAATCCATACCTAGTATGTACTACAACACGCCCCCCGTGTATCGTACCAAACAAATCTTATAAGAGTACCTAATTACAGTTTGCTGTGGTGTATTTTCTACCATATTGATTTAACGGTCACAAGTTAAGAATTAAAATTTTCAGAAATTAAGTGAACTATAAGCCATGATTAACACGAAATCATTGTCTTAATTTTACATTAATTTAATACGTTCGAGTTTGGTCGTTTAGGAAGAAGAAAGCTGTGCATACTCATGACGCAAACTGCATTGGCACTGCTTTGTTATAATTCTGTTGACATAAATGCGACGAACACGAACCTATTATAGATAGTCGTTTATTACTTGGAAGCATTTTGTTTAACTTTATCACCGGGAGTATTCTGGGTACTCAGCGCCCTTTAGTGCTGTTACTTTTAAGTATAGGCAACAATAAATTCACAAATTGGAAATGCTTATGCAATTGCTTACCTGGAAGGGTTCAGAGCCACCTCAACATGGAGTACATTCATGTTTCTATAGCCAGATCAGGTACCCCCTGATTTCAATTCCGGCCTGTATATTCTTCGCCCTCCGGTGTCGGCATCAGCCAGGTGCCAGTCGACTCGAACCCGACAGAACTTTCGGAGTTATTTGATTTCAATCTAATATGAACTGGTTACAGCCAAAGCCCTTCTCGCACTACAACAAAATAATGTTTTGTCATTTTTGAAAGACATAGACTCGCTATTAAGCCCCCAACCCACGTGATTTTACAAGTCATTTTGATGCCGCAAAAAATGTCACTAATAGGAATGTAGATTTTGTTACTGATAGTTACTGAGAGGTAATGCCATACGATTTTAATGTATGTTCTGTAAATGTATTAGTTATGATCTTGCGATGCGCACCATAAAGCACATTTTCTAGAAATTGTATCTGTATTATGATTACATTAGGCATTCAAGTGCAGTTATAATGACATTAAAACAGCGCCTGGAGGTTCGAGTTTTTGGAATTTTTTAGTTTAAAAATAATGTTTTTCGGGTTTTTCTACTATCTCACCTGAGTTTTCGGAACGCGGGGGTAGTTAGGGCCTTCAAGGATTTGTTTTGGTGCGATTTACTCCGTTCCCCGAGTCATCTATGAATGTAGCTCGTGCTGTGACCCTAATTTAAATCATTTAAATCTGGCTATAATTTCTCACGATGAGTCC
Source organism: Dicyrtoma fusca (assembly GCA_034695205.1). Classification (NCBI taxonomy): domain Eukaryota; kingdom Metazoa; phylum Arthropoda; class Collembola; order Symphypleona; family Dicyrtomidae; genus Dicyrtoma; species Dicyrtoma fusca. Next base: position 41,020 of record JAQFZC010000539.1, read on the forward strand.
TGTCATTTCCACACGTAACGGACATACAATTATGTATAGTAAAGCAATCTAATTGCTTAATCATGAATAATAAATTTTAGTGTTCATACTAGTATGTACACTCTACCAAAAACTATTCAAATGTAAAAGGGAAGACTAAAAACATTTGAATTTGAAACATATTACAATATTACAAAGACGAACACATCTCGAACGCCTTATAATGGTAATGGATATAATCCGTTCCAGATTCCCAATGAGTTACCAAGGGGTTTCAAATATTTTCTGGCTTCACTTTTAATAGATTGTTTTTGCAGTGTACTTACCTAGATTTAATTCCTTTATCCCGGTTGAAACTTCGGACTTCGGACCACGCTCTAAAACGTAAACACAACGACGCAGCTTGTGGCTACGCTACGATTTACGGTTCTTCTGTTTCTTAAAGTACCAGTTTCAGAAGTTTCCAGTTTCCACTCCGCCCAACTTGGACCTGCGAAACAATGGAAAGTGGAAGTGAAAATCACAAAAATCGGTTCAGAATTAAGGCGAAATTTTAATAATATATGGGAGGCGGCAAGGACTTTAGAAATCTCTGCTCTTCTTCCCTCCGTCTTCCCTTTGTTCCCACTTTACAATTATCTTTTAAGTACTTACTTACACACGTGCATTTTGAGAGCACACTTATGCGTCAACCAAACAAACACACATCCAGGAGCCAGGAATACAACGTACAACAACAGTGTAGTGCAGTGTTGCGCGTGATCAGAAATAGTTGCTATAGTGATTGTACAAGTATAGCCGTTCATTCTCATTATGCTTTGCATGCACTATGTATACCAAATGACCACATCTGGAACTCATCATAACTCCTTCAAAAGTGCCGAAAAGTGAATCCATTTTTAATAGTTAAAATCATATCACAATGATGTGTTTTTTTCTGGAATATGATACGTTTATGGGTACAATTTTTACAATCAAGATAATTTGTTTATCATAATGAAACGTTCTCATAATTTTCTTAAAATGAATTTCTTATCGATGATTTTCCATTGATTATTATAAATAAGTATTATCATAATGTGAACTATTCAATAACCCTTTCCTTATCGTTTTCATACAACTTACTCATATTTTATGTTTTTTGCATTTATAGCGTTCATTAGAATAATCACGAAACCCCCATACAGTAGCATTTATAACTCGTTATAAAACTCTTATCATAATCTTATACGCGTCTTGTATTATGTAATGATTCGTTTTTATTGAGGCGCCTGCTAAAAATCCATTTGGAACTCATCTTACACGCATCTTAAACCCATCACACTGGCATGATGCGGTTATGATGAGGTACCTGCTAACGTATACATCTGGAACTCATCTTACACCCATTTTAACCCCGTCATACTGGAATTATGCAGTTTACGATGTGTTCCAGATGTTTGAAGGACTCATTTTTAATGGCATTTGGTAGAGTACATACATAGTTGCGTAGGCAGGCAGTGAGTGCAGCACAAAGAATTAATCCATAGTTCAGAGTGGAGAGTCATCAGAATGCACTCGCGTTGTCGTAGCAACGTTCTTATGAATCATGCCATCTTCATCATCGTCGCTTGATAATCTTAGCGAGGCAGCAGGGTAGCAACGTTTGAAATATAATAGGAATCTGTCCCGATGCACAAACAGATTGCAGATGTAAAGAGTGAAGAGTAGAGTGTGTGTGGCCCCCAGAAATTTTTGCATGATCTTTCCGTCTGGATGCGTCACACATACATGACATATATACTACGTATGTCTTTTGCATACCTAAATTGTCGTTTGATTACTGAAGTCTTTATATAATAATATAATTAGGCTGCAACTTCACTTTTTAGTGTAATACACCAATTGCATTGTATTAAACGGAAATGACGAGGCGATTATATACCTGAAGTTGTTTTTTGAGTGCCGCCATCCAATTTTGAAATATCTGAAAAATGTTGACAAAACCTGAAGTAACCAACTCTGAACTGATTAAAGTTGTATCATTGCACAGTATATTTTGATGAACTCATATAATTCCTATTTTACATGCGATTAGCTTTAAAATGGTACCCTACCCGTCTCGGCTGGAAAGTAAATTACCGGTTAGCCTCTTGAGCGGTTAGCCTGTCATGTTGATATGCCGCCCACATAAACCGTGAATGTTTTGAAATAGGAGACAAAGTATCTTGGTTCATTTTTGTCTTAATTAGGTTACGGTTCCTCCTGTAATGCGAACCATCGCAAGGACGTGATGAGAGAAATTGGAGATTCTGAAATAAGTTATAAGAACAAAAGTTTGGAAAAGTCTTACGTTAGGGTGTTAGAGGAAACTGGTTGGCTTATATTTAGCTTATTCGTATGCATAGTCGTGTGTGTGTATTCTGGATCATCTCCTTCGTCCTCTTCTCTCCTTGACTCGGTAAAAAAAGAACATAATAGAGGAGAATACACGCCAACAAGGCTTAGAAAACAAAGACGTTCAAGATAAAATCCATAATATGAGCTAAAGTCAAGTCTTGTTCCAACTTTACAGAATGAAATCCGAGAAAATTCCAAATACTTCTCGCGCACACCTGTTGACTTATAAAAGGCTGTTCTGGATTTTTCAGTTGGCAATACATCTTGAGTTCCCCTCCGTGCTACTCAGACATTTGTTCAGCACAGGATTAAGCACAGTCCAAACATTTTGTTCGTCAGCTATTTTATGTAACTTGGGGCCTATTGAGGCCGGGAGTTGGAAACGCTCTTTTAGTGTCATTCCCAATTGCTTTAATCGTCGTTTCCTGTAGCAAACTCTTCTTCCTACACTTAAAAATAAAAATTCGTAACTGACATCTTCGTTGGCTCTGAACGTCTGGTCTTACAAGGTAAGGTTTTCTAACAACTTTTTTTTCCCTTTTAGTTATAATTTATAATATTTAAATTATTTTGATCAGTTTTTTGCTCCATTAAACGAGAGAATTCCTGGGGACCAAAATAGAATCACACAAAATTAGGAAAACATTTTAGCATATTGATAGATCGTCAATCAGAGACCTTTTCTTTGTCGCTTCATTGCATAAATCATATTAACTGCAAGGTTTGAGCTGACACGCTAAAGGCTTCAAAATACCAAAAGGTAGACATACATAGTTTCAATGCGTCTACAAATAAGATAAACGTTTGTAAATAAGTAGAATTACAGTACGAATTGTATGATGGATGAAGTAGGTACATGCATTTCTTCTTCTCGTGTCACCTTTTGAGATGCAAAGTAAAAATGTGCTAGAAATTTGGTAAATTACAAGCCTGAACTGCTGCAGCTATACCCAACTACCTATGTATGTGCATGTTAAAATCTGGATGGTTTAGCCTGCTAAAATAAAATTGACCACTACAGTACGGAAACCACTATAATGATAGCCTATTACTACCAGGATCCACAGGATATCGTTTTTTTTGGCATTAACCTGCTATGAATTACTATGAAATGAATGGCTTTCTGACGCGTTTCTCTGGAAACTCTTTTAACCAAAATTCCTTCCATGAAGTAAGTAGAAAATCTCATTGCTGCTGTGCACAAGATTTTTCCGCAATGTTAAAAATTTCTTACCGTGACTTTAAAAAAGTCTTGAGATTAGAGAAATAAAATCGCTCAAGTATGCGCAGTTATGTTTAAAGCAGCATGCAGTATGCAGCGTATTGTAAAGGAATATTGTGGTTCTAGGAAATATTTGTAACATAAGATCGAATCTAGAGTGAACACTCTACCAAAAACCACTTGATCCTAGCATTTATGCAGGGCACGCATTTATGTACATGATTTATTCTTAATAACTATAAACGTACCATAACGATGGGTATTAAATTATCATGAACGGATTCACTTTTATAGGATGTGTTCCTTTGGTAGAGTGTACATATAGGTATTTTACGACGAACAATTCCGTGATAATCCCCTACCTGGCCAAAGAATATAAAATTAGCCAGCGTTCGCATTGCATTGTTTGATCGTCCAGCGCGTAGTTTACTTACACAATGATGTTTGCCTTTTCACTTCGGCATCCTCTCACGTGCTACCGTACAAATGGGAGAGGAGCACCACGATCACGATCAACTAAAAATGCTATTCATTCAAATCAAAGCCCAAAGCCATCAAATCAATGTCATGTTGGATAAACATTGTGTATAAAGTGTATCCTCCGACGGAGCGTTTGTTTTCATTCTCATCGAGAATTGATCTGTGTACAGGTAGAAGGAAGTACTGCTGTGCCGTGTGAAAGTCAGGAGTAGAGAAAACGAAACTGTTAGACGGGGTGAAGTCATCCATTAATTTACCCCGAGACAGGTTCGCAACATTCCGAGAGAATTCTAAACCATCTCGCAATGACCTCATCGTACTCCACCCGTGCATTTTGTATCTTTCTCATTCTGGCAGAGTCCTTCAGCCATTATCATTTGCAGAAACTGCAGGGTCCAAAATTCGAGATGGATCTGTAAGGATTTTTAATGCTGATTAGGCGGAAAGAATGCAAGAATAGGAAAGTCGGCATATGCATAGCACTGTAGCTACTGTGCGTCGAATTCAGTAGAAAAAAAAAGCTTTTCCTTTAGCAAAACAGAACAATACTGACTAGTGAGGTGCCTGAGCATTGAAATGGCGCAATAGTGGCTTAATAACATTAATTTCTCTCTCTTTATTACACACAATGTAGATGCTGGAATGGGTGTGAGCGTATAGAGCAATAAGAGATGGTAATCTGACGAGATAATGTATCTACATATAAGTTCTGTGTTCTGTTCTGCGGCATGCTGCGTTGGCGTTCTTTTCATCTTGGAAGAACTATACGGGATGATTTGCATAGAACTCGGAAGATTTGCATATCTTAAAAAGATGAATAACAGTAGATGTATATGTAAGATCTGAGTCCTGTCTTATGTCATACGAATGATTCATTTTATGTCACAAATTGTTTTTAAAGTTTGATTAGCTCTTTTAGATTTTATTTCTCGTCATAGGCATCACATCGTGGGCTTCTAATCGCCTTTTATTTATTCCCTACTTTGGTCGTATTCAGGAATGAATGAAAAAGAAAAGTTACCCTGGACAAATTAGATTTCATAGAATTCCCAATGATTCCGCCTTGTGTCGGCGTCCTGAATAACACTACAGAATATTGAATCATCATAGAAATAGAAAGTCAAGTCGAAAGTTGAGCACACAAACCTTTTTTGGGGCTACTGAGTTGAGGGAAAGCGGGAAGCACCTGAAAATGTAATTTTCTCCTAATGCCAACGTGTGAACTCTAAAATCCACTGGGCATATAGTAATGGCAGCGGAAGCACCTACGTACAAATCAGGTTTATCTCTCTCATATGAATGTTGGTAGTTCCTTCACTGCGTGGCCGTGGCTGCGTTTAATAATTTCAGGTGAACTTTTAATGCATTCATTTTTCTTTTTCTTAGATCTGTCTTTCCCTTGATTATTTTTTGTGTGGGCTCATCTGCTGTACATGTACAAACTCTAACATCGTAGTCGTAGCCTAAATGCGATATACGTATATAGCCGATATATTTTTTCACACACATAAGATTTTCATAGGGGGTATGTGTAGCTAGTGTAGAAGGTATTAAATCACTTTCGATTTAAATTGGTTAAAACCAGGTGCTTACTAACGGCATGGTACATATATACATAAGTATGTTGGGCATCCAAAAATAAATTTTCTTGGAATTTTAAAGGATAACTACTACATAGGTGCACAGTTGAATGGACGAACATGTGCGTAGAACAAAATTTTGAAGAAGAAAATTATTCAGCCATTCAGATCCTAGATTAAAAAGCTAATAAAATTGATCTTGTTCTTGGAGAGTGGGAGGTTATATTTTTGGGTCTAGGTTAGCCTTTTGTATTGATTTGAATTTTGCAAATAAAATGTAGGATGCATGACAAGGAAGTAAGAGTATTTGGCTTAATGCCCCTTTTTAAATAGTGCTCAGGATGCCCTTGATTCAGATTCGCCCACTTGCTTCAGTTTTCTTGTTTTTTCGTTGCAGTACACACAGATTTGAGACAAACTTGATAGACGGCATCTTCCTGCTACTTTGCTTATGAGCCTGTCGGTAGTTAGTAAATATAAAATTAATTACACGATTAAAATTCATAAAGCGATGACAGCTTTCCTTACTCGTGTCTGGCATGTGCGTGCTCCCGTATAGCTTATATAATTTATATATAATTTACCTCCAATCTAAATCTTAACAGATCAAAATCCCATCCTACATTCATAAGGGAAAGTGTTTATTACAAAATTGCTTGTGGGCTAACAAGTAGAGGGGAAGGAGAGCAAAATGTGCGTCAGTTAGCATTTCCTCGGTTTTTCCTTCCATTCATGCTTGATGCTCTGGAATGGGTTCAGTTTTGGATTTTTACATTATCAAGTGTAGCTGTCGTAGATTGGCATGGATTAATTGCTCTATTGCTCATAGAGTGCCTGGCTCGAAACCATTCTCCATTCGCGTAAAAAGTGTAAAGCTTTGACGGCATAACTGTAT
>JAQFZC010000540.1:0-47553 GCA_034695205.1 Dicyrtoma fusca
GTATATTGAAAATAAATTAAATTTAATGAGTGTACCGTTACAAATGAGTCCGTGTGTCCTGCCACTTTTATCCTTTTGCCAAAAGAGCCTACTGCGCATAGGTAAGTTATATAAATTAAAATAATGTTTAAGTTAAGCAAAGTGACACGTTCTAAACTTTTCATGTGCATGGAGCTGTGCTGTTGGCTGTTACGTATGCAGCACGCTAAAACACGGCCATACAGAGATTCACTATATAATTCCTATTTGCCCCCTTTGCTCGTACACACTGACTAGATGTGTTTGAGTTTCTTTTACCTTTAACTATTATTACCCTTCGCCTATCTCAAATCTAATTACCACGAGTTTCACAATTACACAACTAAACACGTAACAGGACAGAACACTAGTGGAATTATGTAATCAAAATAAAATTAATTTTCAAAACAAACACTCAGTGCATTGCAGTGCAGTGTGGACGTACCTACATACGTACAGTGTACATCCAGCAGCTCTCTAAATATGGTCACAACCGGCGTAGCTCGTCGCTCTTTCCACACATTACAACATAAATACGATTAGCAATTTTAACTACGACTCAAACTCAATCCCTTTTATGACACACAAAAACCTCCTGAGCTCATCTGCTGCATGTGTGTATGTAGGTACTGCAGGTATGTATATACATACGGAGGAAATCCGCAGTGAACAAATAAATATAATTATAGAAGTCATTGCTACATTCACGTAGCTTTGAAAGCATTTATGCATATGTAAATAGTTAAATAATAAATACATACCTGCATTATGCATGTAGGAATAGGAATACAGAGATGATAGAGGCTTGACTTTAAAATAATTATTACACCCCAGCGCAGCATGAGCATTACACACATTTATAATTAATTACAATAATAATATTTTTTTAAGATTCCAATAAATCCACGCAGTTCTTCAGAACCTGCCTCAACACGAAGCAATAGTAATACATAGCACACTGCACTGCTGCAAAAATGAGGCAGGTCTTCCCAAGCACCTCCACTCTTTACTATGCGTAAATATAATTACTATTGTAGTAATTACCCAAGTGTTGTTTTTAGCGGATTTTTATAAGCAATTTTCTTTTTTGCAGCCTCATTTCACACACAATCGGCTCAGATAGCGTCAGCACACATCACACAACACATGAACGGCCCGTACCAACACCATTATCAACAAAAGGAACAAGAACAAGGGTTTTCTTCTTGGAATATATATATATAGCAAAGCATGTTTACATTTTTTCAATCTCACGATCCACCCAACCCTTGAAGTTCCATCAGTCATCCAACTTCCAAAGTATTATTAAACAACAACAACAGCAGCACACACATACATAGCACATTAAAACAAACATGGAATGAAATGTAAAATTGACTCGTACATACATACAAGTGACTGCTGTTCCGAGTATCTATACATATAGACCTTTTTAGACATGTGTGTGTCTGTGCATGATCAAGTGTATATATTTTGTTTATTTTGTTATTCCCTCAATTTGTCACACTTGAAGAGATCTACTTACCTAATAACTTTACTATTGACTATATACAGAATGTAGATTAGATTAGTAGATATTTTGAGACTAAAATTTGCAAAGTGTAAATAAAAACACTAGTAAATCGGTATCACCGCACTGTACGCTGCAATAACACTCAAATCTCATGTCATTACCAACACAGAACCTGGTACTACAGGCTAATTTAAGTAGGGAAATAAAACACCTTCGTATCACTTAAATAGTAGGCTAAAGGCCTAGTTGTTGTTCGCAAAAGATTGGACATTCCTATCTCTAGAACGAAATTAAGTTACAAAGTTTAATTTCTAAATTAATTTTCTATTAAATTCAAAACAAGATTGTGAACCTGGCGCCTATATGTTGATGCTATAGCCTACATAGGTATATGTATACCTCATCGTAGTTTTGACTGTGTTTCTGTGCTATGACTTTCACAATCACTTCTTCCCTCACACTCATTCAGAGCATTATTGCATTATTTAGAATCCATCGCAGCGAACGAAGCAAAACCCACCCTCCAACCGACAGGTAGACAGACAGACACAGATACTTAATTACATAGGTAGCTAATGGGTATTACTCTCGTTATTGCACGAACCCATCCACGACCAGAGATCATACAGACACTCTTCAAGTTGTATACTTATTGTTAGTTGTGTTATTAAAGGAATTCCTACATTATAATATGCTGAACATGGGAAATTTTGGCACAGAGACGAGAAGAGGAGAGAAGAGAGGGGGAAAAAACGTTTAAAGGATTGTGAGAACAAATTACGCCAAAAAATGTAATTAATTTCCAGTTAATAGTTGTAGTTGAAAACCGTGACGACAATAATTTTCTTAACCGTGAAGAAAAGCATTTGATTTGATTTGAGTTTGTTGTGGCTCAAGAAGTTAAACTTGTGTCTAGTTGGAGTTGGAGGGTGTGTGCCGAGTGCCGGCCTGTAGATTGATAGCATTCTCCAGTCCAGTCTCATAAGTATAGGTATGCATAGGTATATCGTCCATATAGCTAGATATATCCGTAGCAGTACTGAACTTGTAGAAATTGAGGGCTAAAAGTGATAATAAATATCTGTAGTACCTACTCCCAGTCCCCAGTATCTGCGTACTCATCGTCAGTTCAGTTTCCCAGATATTTCTGCATTGTATATATATCCCTGTGGCTATATAGCCTATAGCTTATAGTCTATAGTCAATAGTGTTGGAATAATGGAGGAATGCTGAAGTTGAAGTTGAAAGGAAGACGGGAGGGTGTACACCTTGGTCATTAATATCAGGGAAACATTACTGCAGCGCAGCGCAGCGTAGAATGTATTTAGAAAAAAAAAATCTAATAAATTGTTATCAATGTTCAAAGTTACCCTGTGCAATAAGTTGAGCAGACAGAAATATTTGGAGTCACATTAAAAGCTCAAGCAGCGCAAATTATTATCCCTAATCTAAACCCTAATTCTGTGATGACTCCTACCTCAGTTCTCTCCTTTCCTATCCAAAAGTTGTAAAGATCTGTGGGACATGATAATAAATTTATAAGCTCCCATCAAATTTAAAAATGTAATACAATACTCCAGGGCCAGAAAAATCATTGCAAAATACTCTTCCCAACTGCTTTTTCCCTTGATTTGTGGTCTGTCTTTTGACTTGACTCGACTTGACTTGGCTCTTGGCTGGGCTTGAGAGAGTCACAACTTGTAACATAATCCGCAAGAGGACAGATTAAATGAGAGGATTAAAGCTACATAATATATGTCTGGTGTGTAGTATGTAATGTATTATCAGTTTGCTCAGGAGGGTAGTACACGTTGGTATTTACAACTCGATAATAATTCCTATAAAACCAAGTCAAGGGTGTGGATTGTGGACTGTGGCTGGTGATGGAAGGAGAAATAAGGAGCCCAACTTATAGCCATAGTCCTAGTCATAATGCTGCTCGTTTCAATCAACGAAAATTATTCACAAGATAATCATTTTTTGGTGAAATTAAATACCTTGGCTTCGTTGATGGTCTGAAGGCGATAAGCATAGTTCTTTGACGATGTGACTTTTTGGACTTGATAGGATTTTGACAGGAATGTCGACGACAATAACAACAACAGCCACGATGACGATGACGATGACGATGACGACTGCAACAACCAACGGAGGACGGAGAGGGATGGCTTTTAAGAGACTGTAAGTGACTGACTGTCTTTCGGTGTCTGATTTCAGCAGCTCTGCCCCATCAGTACACAGACATTTCAGACACAGAGCCACATGAGTGGAGTGGACTCACTGACATGGTCAGCCTGACAAGGGACCATCACCGTCGTCATCATCATAGTCACATTCATGATCACCGAGGACCAATTGCAATCAGAGGGGCTACACCTATACACATGCACATACCTACAGCCCATCATCCATGTGTCACAATCTATTAGGTGAACATGACAGCTCAACGCACAGCCCCGCCGTTGTTTTAATTTGGCAAATGTTACCTACATTAGCCCATTCTTTTCATATTAACAAGTTACACACCACCATCCCTGAATACAAAATACCTGCATGAATATTTTTGCATTTTACTGATGGCTCCGCCGTTAATCCTCGTAGAGGCTTTAAACAATTACATGGTATTACTAGTATCGGTATGCTTACAAAATACCTACATATCGTGGGTGAAGGACCATTGTGCCATAAATGAGGTTAATTTAGGGAAAGCTCTAACTTTATTACGCCACAATACTTCCTCACCGACGATATACATGCATAGGCATACATTGTAATTATAATTTATATCCTTGTACAAGTTGTAGCCTTATATACCTATTTTGATACTGCTTGCAAATTTAGTGTATGTATTTGAGTATCCATGTCTCTCCGTCACTCTCTCGCTCATAGCATAGAACCTACTTCTATACTGGTAGTGAGTCCTTCCTTATACCAATTCCTTCCCTCCTGTGACTGTGACGACTGTGACACGATGCCCATGGGTATAAGAATGACAATGGAAGTTGGATGACAATCAACACGACCACCAATTACCCGTAATTACTTTAAATGTCGCTTTTTCATTTACTCAGACTCACTAGTCACCCAGTGCAGTTCATTTCACACACTTATTTGCAACTTAACTACATTGTAATACACTATGTATGTATGTACTTACATGGATTCTGGATCTAACAGTGTACAATTATAGAGCTACATATGTATATAATGAATAACTAGGTAAATACGTATGCCTACTGACGTCAATAGTTAGTCCATTACGTACATCTTGAATCTGTTATTTACTACGAGTACAGTTTTGCCTTCTGTTGTTATTATTATTATTGTTGTGACTGGTGCAGAATGTGCAAGACTTTGTCCCGTATACATTACTTTTTGTTCTCATCCCATCTCCATCATGATAACTAGGTAGGCATTTAGACATATAATGAGATGTTGACGGATATTTTGATCAGATGACAATTTCAAGAGACCACACCATCCTCATACTCTCTACACACACAAACTCCCCCAGCTGACGTGACTATGCACAGTTCAATGCAATCCTAAAGGGTGGCTTATCATAATGGGATTACATGAGGACACGAGCATCAACGTAAATACCTACTAATAGTGGTAGGTACTAGGTAGGGAGATACTTGTGAATGCCATTTATAAATGACAGTCCGCACTCCCAACCAGATGAATAGACACAACAATGAGGGAAAGGCAACGTAGGTAAGTATATACACTATACATAGGATATAGGTAGGTCTACTACTGTAGGAAACTTGAGTCACTTCATCTCCATCTCATTCTTAAGGATTATTTTAAAAGTTTAAGCAGCATGAGCCTAATTAATCATGGTTGACCATTCATCTCCTTCCATTTTTAATCAGACGGAGTTGTAGATAGGTAGGCCGGTGGTAGATAGGTAAGGTTACCTGTACAAAAGTAGTGTAGGTACATCAGTCCCTGTGTCCCATGCGTTATTGCCAAACAACGAACGAACCAACGAGTCAGTCGACCCACCCTCACCAAAGGAGACCACAGAAGAGCAGAGTGTGTGTGTGTGTAAAAGGTAATTGGGATTTCAATCTCTGTAAACAATAACCCAGAGCTCACTCATATGTACACCTATACTCCTAGTTACATGATCTCGAGCCTCCGAAGTGTTCTTGGGTTTGGTTGGTAGGTATATAGGTATACATTACAAATAATCCATTTCACTATTTCATCCATGCAAAACCACATGTACATAGATCTCACATGTTGGAGGGAAATAAGACACATTTATTATGGCTGTACTATAATAAATTGCGAGGCTCGAAGGGTATCATAGCTATCAACGTCACCATTGACAAGAACATCAATCAGCTTCAAGAAACGATTTTTCGACGCAAGCAGAAGGGAAGGCACTGTGATTATTTGTAGGGACGTACATACACACCGTCTTAATTATATGTAGATTCCGTCATTCCGTCATCCCGTCATTCCATCACTCTCCGCTAATGCTCAATAATGCTCACAGTGAGTGACTGTGAGAGTGGCCCCTTACAGGGAGTCAGTCAGTCGATCCGCCCTTAACACCAAACATTTTTGGACAATTAAGCAGAGATGACGATCATCCAGATAAGCCCATGAACATAGGTAGGTTCTATGTACACAACTTATATTGAATAGAAAATTGAAAATTATGGAGTTGGGAAACATGGGGTGAGATTGATCTGATTATCTAACTAGGTAGATCCCATCCGTCCATTCCATTCCATATCATTATGCCGCAATGAAATCGAAACTTCTGAAGAACGCATAGTGCTTGCTATATCACTATATAGCATCTACAAACAAAACTTTGGTGAAGTCTGTAGTGGCGAAGTATGTTCCTTGATGGATAGTGACAGTACAGTGTAGTATAAACATGGGGAAAAAATAGTAAACTTATCAACACACCACAGTGCAGTACAGTGTGCTGCTTAAAAGTATACAGTAGTCGACTCGAGTCGTTTAGTTTTCGTCTTCGTCCTATACCCTCCCTGGTCTGGGTCGGCTTGAAGGTGTAAAAAAGCGAAGATCGTTGAAATAGCAAAACAAAAGCGACGAAGAAGATGAGGCAAAAGGATTCCGTGGTTTTTTGCCAAGTAGGCTCATTTTTTTTTACTTTGTAATCTCAAGATCTCACAATTAGTATCAGCTTTGTGGTAAATCTACATGCATAGGGTACAGGGATAGAGTCTCTGTGGTGCTCAGGCCATGCGTGTATATATATCAAGGTAAATACCAAGTCTAAGTAGCCACAACACAAAACAAAACAATACTTGGTGTAATAAGCTTATAGTAGTTAGTGGGTATATATAATGGACGATTAATACCTGCCTATGCCGTACTAACTAGTAAGTATACATAGTGATGGAGACCCAAAGTGATTTATGCCTACGTTTTACGATTAGATACGTCTGCAGATATGAGATGGGAATCCTATTTACTCCCCACAAGTAGGTAGAGGATCATTGAGGACTTGAATCCTGGAAGAAAATATGATAAGTAGCTCGTTGGCTATGCCTCCCTACATCTGTCATGCCTTTTTAGGGTATAAAAGCTTTCTATTGCAATGTTAGTAGGCGCATTGCATCAACACTCACATATCACACTCAGCCCGTCACTCTTTCACAACATCACAACCTAGTCTCTTTCAAATCAAAACAAAAGTGAGAATTTCCGAAATAATAATAATAATAATTTTAATTTCATTTCCATTCGAACAAGTTCCCAGTCACCCAAGCGGCAGCGACCAAACATTAACAGCAACAACAACAAAAAAATGCAAATAAAAGTGAATTTTTTGGTTTCACGGCAAACTATAGCACAATGCTATGCTATGGTATGCTATGCTATTTCTGATTTTAAATTCCAACAGAATGCACACTGCATCACCTCATTCTCGTTCCCATGCTGAGTTATGGGCTCTGTGCTCTATAGCACCACACGCATCTTCAAAATCTTCACCCTTCCATCACAAAACTATTTTCAGTCATCCATGACCCAACATGAAGAATTAGCTTGAACATGAACGTGAAAGATGCCAAAAAGAAAAAGAAAAGAAGACAAACTGTGTGTGTGTGTGCAAACTGCAAATGGATGTACTGATGCAGCCAATGCGATTTTCCATACATTAGGAAAAGAATATGTTGACTTTGACTGGACTGACTGGGCTAATGCAATGCTAAGAAGGCATTATGTACAAAAAATGTGAGTAACTATGGGATTTGATGTACATACAAGTTTTATGGCAACAAGTAACCCAGCAATCCCTTGTAGTTACTCTTAGTATACAAGTACAAGTAATTCCAAGACACACTTTGCTTGTATGTACACAATGTATATGCTACGACCTGCAAGTAATACAACACGTACAAATTAGGTTGACTTTAAAGTGCAATGTCAATTTTAATTACATTAACATAATTCTCATTAACCAAGCGTCCTTTAAATATCAATAATGGCAGTGGGACGGCTTCTAATCTCTGCACTTGCTTTGTCTAATTTTTTTTTATTAATTAGGATTCGTATACATAGTTTACAAAGAAATAGGAAAAACTTGGAGCAGCTTATTCTATCATTATCCACTGCACTGACTGTAGAAATATTAATTAAAGTTTTTCCCCTTTGTCCCTCTCAAGTTGATTACTGTGTGTGTGGTATGGTAGGTGGGCATGACTATTGACTCAGGTTAAATGTTTTTTTTTGCAGAAGGGCTGATGATATACAAATACAAGTCGAGGGTGTATTTACATTTACATACATACATACCTACTCGTGTTTACGAATGGCTCTCGTGTACTTATATAATTACATACAACAATGCTGCTACAACTGCATGAAAGCAACCTTGGTCAAGCCATAAATAATTCAGATGGATAGAAAAATAGGAACACATTGAACATTCACATTCACATGCATCATGCATCCTCATCATCATCATCATCATTATCATCATGCCGTACGGTACGATACAAGCAAATGTTAAAAATATCTTCTCTGAATTTGATTTCGTGCGCATGGAAGTAATAATTTTTGAAGAGAAAGATTGACGGAATATTTAGTGGGGGAAAAGTGAAGTGTGTCCGTATTTTTATTATTTGTTACACTGCTGCACACACACGTCACCGTCCTGTCCTGACGCCTGGCCTGACGCATACAGTGAGTGGCTTTCGCATTTTTTTGTTGTTGATGCAGTCTCTCAAACAATGAGCCGTTGTCAAACAAATTACACTTGCAATTACTCCAATAATGGGAGTTGCTCCTGGTTTATGCATCGGCGTGTATAAAGATCACACAAACCTGTGTGCTACAGTATGCCTGCCATCGCATAAATAAAATAAAGTAAAAAAGATTGAAAAAAAGGAGTAAAGGACAAAGGAGGGAAGCTAGAAGCCAAAAGGCCAGTACCAGTCTATACAGTATAAAATGTGATCTATATATCAGTGTTATGTTATAGCTAAAAGAGATTGAAACTTGTCGAATTCCATCTTGGAATGAACGATAATAATTGCAAAATATCTCTGCAAAGATGCCGAATAGGTTTTGAGGTTTTGAAATTTAGACAAAAAATGTGAGACGGTAGCCTCCATTATTATGGATACAGATACAGCCTCATATAAGTATATACCTATAAGGATTTCTTGTAAACGATGTAGCACATTGGAAAAAATCACCAATTAGTTTCATAATGGATCCACGTAAAATAGAATTAGTAATTGAATTGTGTGATGATTACATTGCCAGTAGAGTAAGTACTACAGAAAACGTGCTGGTGCTACTGTCGGTATGCACTTTCTACACAGATACACGTCCTAAAGCTTCTAATACCGCCCATCCGCTACACTAAAAAAATACTTTGCCACATATTATATACCTATGTGTGTGGGTACCTATGTAGGTATATACCTAGACTGGATTTGAATTTGAGTGATAATCATTTGTAATTGGGAACGATTTTAATGCATCAGGGATGTGTGAACTTTGGTCAAACCACAAGGAGAATAGGCTAGTGCACTGCACTCATATAATCTAGGTATGCACTTTATGTTTAGAAGTCCTCTGTAATAATTGCATGGGACTATTAATCTGCTACCCCTTGCTTGCCCTGAACACAATCATAAAATCCTTTATAGTGACCCTATACTTGAACTACATTATGGCATGGCATGGGCAATGAGTCCAGTAGGACTATATAAGTGTAAATATAATTGTTTTAAAATTGCATTTTTCTGGGGATGTAATAGCACATTGTGTCTTCCATGACATAATAATTATGAATGGTTGAAGGCGCATATAATTAGACTTAATATGTAAGCGAGTGTAGAAGGTGTGCATTACCGATACCGACTTGGCGGCGTCCACCAGTACGAAGTATTATTTGTCTTTGTCTTGATCTTCTATTGAATAATAGGGATCATGTGTGGAAGTAAAGCGGAACGGGAAATGCAGTGTGTAGGATTTGATCCCACAGATTTGCACTACTGCACCCCAGTAAATAGTTAATAGTGGATAATAGTGAGGGCGAGTTCAAGAGGTAAAATTACTACAATTAAGGTTACACGCATAGTCAAATCCAAAAATTTTTTAAATGCTAAAATCCTCAAATCCCAATCACAATGCGAGAAACTCAAGATTATCTCTCCCTTCTCTGCCTTTGACTCGCCACCACCAAATAATAATTTTATGACGAGACTCTCATCAGCCTACACAGATCTACCAAGATGAGGCCCGAAAAGCCACCCTCAGTCAGCTTCATAGCTTGCAAGATAGATTCAGATCATACTTGTATATAGTGCAAGGCGGGCTGCAGTAAAGCCATATAATTTAAACGCTTTTTTGTCTTGCTCCTATTACAGTCTAGAGTTACAGTTAATTTTTATAGTTGAGTAGTGTGTTGTGGCTCACCGTTGGGGAAGAAACAAATAAAAGATAAAAAAAAAATAACCAAAGGCGCCAACCTGAATTACAACCAGAGCGCTTGAGACCAGAGGAGCCCCACAGAAAACAGTGGAACGTCTAAGTAGGAAAAGAAAGCGAAATTATCAATGTCAATGACAAATGGAAATTAAAGCGTCATTCACCCTTCCCAAATCTTTATTCATTCTTCACAGAGATTTTAATGACGGCATCAACGTCAAAGGATCAAATTCACACACAAGTTTCTTTCTGTGTCACTAACGTGGTCAAGAAATTTTTGACTTTGACTTTTCTCTCCACCCTGCCCTTCCCTGCCATGTTCATACATACATCCGTATGGGTTTTCCAAAAATAAAATTATCAATTCACTCCAAAAACATTATCACACACACACACACAATATTTACTAGATTTTTCATTGAAGCCGGCCGATGACCGATAACCAATTTCTGTATGCTGTGGCTGCTGCTGTATATAGTGTGTAGTTCGTGCAGAGAGAGATTGACAGAGAATTAAATAGAGCACCAGTGTCCTTTTACTGCTGACACAGAGATGAAAGGCGAGATGGCAGATTACACATGCATATGGAGGTACTACTGATTACTGATAGGAAATAGATTTATGGGTAACTGTATCATTTCATAGTAGTTTGGTTTTGATTTTTGGATCTCTCAAACAGTATCTGTGGTCCTATGTAGATTCTAAAAGGATGAACGATCATCAGTTGTCAGTGACAATTGATAATTCAAGGGAATTTACGACAACACAAAGAATCTCCATCATCAAGAAGTCAGTACAGATTAAACGAGGAGAAAAGAGTTCGTGTGGCGACTGGTTTAATGACTCTTTTGTCCCCCTCCCCCTCCAATGTCCAAATCTAACGAGTGCTCACAGGACACACAGAGAAACGCACAAAACACTCACACACACACACGTACTCGCACACGCAGAGACAAACTATAAACACCAACTCGTCTAACTCAAGAGGAACATGACACAATGCATGGACAGCCAACATGTTGTCAAACATTGAACCAGAGTATGGTCACAGGTAGGTACATAGTATTATTCTGTAGGTGCAGTGCATCCACTTTCATTCAACTTTAGACAGTTTCTTTGAGCCTCCTTACCAAATTCGGACAGGACAGAACAGAAACGGAAAACTTTCTCCCTGTGAAGATGTACGAGAGTCTGTCTCTCTCTCTCTCACCAGTTCTACTGTTTCCCTATCACGACGTCCGTCCATAAGGTAATTTGGATGATGAACGCAGAGCTCAAGAATGGAGACTCCTATTAACTCTGTCACTCTCTGGCTTCTCTCAGCTCAGAAGACAGCACAGCACAGAGTGCAGTCTGCGGACAGATGGTACACTTTAATACACAATAACTCTATTTTACTCTGGCTTCACTATTCCATCCGATGGCATGGCATGGTAGTGCATTGATTGCTTCAAAAGTCCTTTTTAGCTGGGATGGCATCATGGCATGGTATGGCGTGGTGGGGCATGGCATGGGAACTTATCATTACAGAAGAAATGCCAACCGCAATTGCAATTGTCCTAATACTATTATCGTTTCTTCTTAATTCATTCTCTCTCTCCTACAAGAATACGCCTGACACATGATACAATAAAATATGAAGACAAAAAAATGGAGAGATTGTTAGCCATTGAAAAATGTCTCATGCAAAGGAAGGGAAGGGAAGTGAGAAGACAGAGAGAGAGAGAGAGGTAATCTAGTTCGGAGTCTGACGATGACGACTGGGACTGCTGACACGACATTGCAATTTCCTCTGAGAGACCCCATCCGAGGCAAGTATAGGAAGGGAATATTTATCATTACCTTCCATTCAACATTCTTGAAGCAGCTCATTCATTTCATTCATAGTCAATTTTCCGTTTCACATGTTTTGACTTTGAGTCAAACCAGTAACGAGCCCATGTCACATTTATGCATGTAATCATGTAATGGTCTACCTGCGTCTGCAGGGCAGTGCAGTGTCTGCACCTTGTATGTATGTATGTAAGTGTAGGTACATTATAAGTACCTAGATTATCAATGGCAGTATTGATGGAGGGAGGGAAATAAGGAAGGTGTATGTATGCATTTGTAAATTTGTGTTGGTAAACTAGTTCGGTTCTGTCTGCTCGTCTGTTTGTCTGTCTGTCTGTCCTATAAATGCTTCTTTATGACTATATAGGTAGGTCCCTATATAGCATAGCTATATTCAATCAAACACAATGCGAATGTGTCAACGGCAATGACAGGGACAGTAAAAGCAGTGTGTCCCCAGTGCAGTGCAATGTCTGCATCAAGTTCAACTCTCCAACCCTAATTAATATTTCGTCCACATTTTCTTCGGTTAATTTACTCACGTGCCACTATTACTATATATTTGCACTCTTGGCTCGTCTCATGCTATGCATACATTATTAACAGTTGACAGTTGGCAGTACAACAACCTATTCAATATTTACATACCTAGGTAAATATGTAGTTTTTGCTAAAAATGCAAAAGGTGAAATTGCTACAAGCCACAAGCTAAAAGGTGATTGAGATTTTGAATGTCAGAATGAATTTTATCGCATTACTGTTGGCTGAAATTTTTTAAATTGCTGAGATTTAGAATTTTGAAACTATGTATACTGGCAGTGCACTGATGGGGTGCAATGCAATGGGGAGAAAGAAACCCAGGAAAAATAGGAAAAAGCTGTATTTATAATAAGAAAATAAATGCTCAATTTAAATGAAACGAGTTCATGGATGGGAATTGCATTATTTATTATTATTACTGTAGGTAGTGATGGCCTGTCCTGTGTGATGAGATGTGAACGTGGACACCCGATGTCAACGACGAAGACCACTCTGCCTACTGTTGACTGTATGCTGTCTGTCCACGGAGGACGGACAAGGAAAGATGTTGAATTGCCTTTTGCTATTGTTGCATTGTGATGAGATGAGCGAGTGACACTTGGACATTATGTACTGGATTTCAACGTGTGGGCATCTTACGATTAGTTTTTCATTTTTTTCTTCCATGTATATGTATTCATGAATAATATATACACTTGCAAGCCCAGCCCAACCCACATTAGAATGTCCGTTAATTTATGACCTCTTCGTCGACCCACTGAGCGACGACTAATAATTCTCAAGTGGGGCGTCACATCAGATTATCATTTTTATCACCATTCATACACTTAATCACCCGTATTTTTTTCCATGCAGTAATATTCCCCTTTGTTCCTTATCCTTTTTTTCTTTCTCGCCCTCTTCCATGGCATGGCAGTCATGGATCCTGTGGTTGCAGCATACAACCTGTGTGCCGATCTTTGCACTTGTCTGCCCTCCGCTATCACTCCTACATTCCCTGTGTTGTCAAATTAAAAAGTGAATTCCAAAAACCAAACTAGGTACTTAAGGATATAAGTCTTTAGTGGACCAATACCAAATACCAGTATTACTAACTGAGCCGTTACAGATATGCTTTAAATTGTACAAAAAATATGAAGAAAAAAAACTAAATTACGGATTAGATTACACGTCAAAAATTTGTTGTATTGTTTTGCAATATCTATATAGTGCTTGTATAGATCTACAATGCAATGTTGTTTGAATCTACAATCTGCACATTGTGTCAGCAAAATATAAGAAACATGCGTATGACCGCATTACGAAGAGAAAAAAAAAGCTAAAAAGACAATTTATTCTCTCTATGAAAAAATTTCACAATGGTCTTTTGTTCACTCCAGATTGCCACTGACTCTGAGAGTGTATTCGCAGCGGTGGACTACGGTTCCCAATTAAACACCGACGACCCAAAACTCTAGCCTGCCTATAGTAGAGAGATACATACATACATAACTATAGTGCTTACCTACCTTTCATTCTTGCACATAGATAGCATCGATCTCAAGATTAATGGGAAACAATGTCAAGTGAATTGGTTCGGATCTTAAGATATTTTGGTATCAGTGCAGTGCAGTGCTGCATTTACACAGGCGATGCTATCCCTGCATGTTCTATAGCCCACAGTTTATCGATGACCTTTGATGCTTGCCTCTGGCTCTAGTGACTTTGGGTTTCCTAAAAATAAGTCGGGGATATACTTCTCTTAAATCATAAACAATAACACGATTGGCACTGATCACTCCCGCCGTCGTCCAACATGCACGTCATACACAAAAGCTACATAGCACAGTGCTAACTATCAACACACTACCTGCCCATCAGCACTGCATTGCAGAGCAGGTACCTATAGGCATGTTATTTTGGGTCGTGAGATTTTCAATGGATAAATATTTTGGACGAGATTGATCGAGACAGAGTCAGAAGCAGACCATTATTTTAATTTTGTATAGATGGCCTTTCCTGTTGTCAGTCTCAATGCCATCACACCAGTCACACTCTGCCCCTGTAAGCGCGCATTCAAACTCTGTAGCTATATACATATAGGCATACCAACCTACCTACCTACACTTTTGGAACCCATGGTAGAGACTTGTAGTAAATAACTAATAAGACGCGAGTAATGGTCAACTTTTACATAATTATAATTGTAACTCATGAAATCACCAGAATCAACTCAACGTGATCACCGTAGCCATATATACATATACCGATATACCTACCTGCGTATATATTTGTTCAACAAGTGATTCCAGGCCAAGTCAACCTTTGAAATTCGAATAAGAAGAAATAATTATCATTGTATACGCATTCTTTCTCACTTGTTCCCTGTACTGCCCAATCTACTTTCCTGCCTCCTTCTACGAGGGCATTTTTCTCAACTATTAGCAAGCTGGCGTATTGGCAGTGAGCTCACTTCTATGAACATCTACAATCTATCACTATACTTCCACTTCAACAACTCCTCAACAAATGGCACATCAAATAAATAATACTGTCCATTGTCCCAAAAAAAAACACAACAAATCCAGACTGCCCAGTATAATTACCCAAGAATGTTATATCTCTCTGCCCATGTATGACGATGACCACGTGAGAAAAGTGTCCACGGCAAAAGCTCCTTTAGTTCTAAACGCAGCTCCCAGTAGGTTGTATAATACTGCCACTACCACTGCGATGTGAATGTGAATATTTTATATCTGTAATCAAAGTCATTGTCAGCCCACTAAAATTATTCCCCACATGTAAGTGTTGGCATGTATTTGTATGGTACGCATTATAGTTTTCGACTCCAGGAATGTAATTTACTTGGCCATAGAGCTGAGAGAACAAAGTAAATCGCCCAGCAGCAGTTATGCAGTAACAGTAGCCACTACTATTCTGTACACTAAAAACTTTTCCGATTGAGCCCAGTGTGAAGAAGTCGAGGAATTTGTGGGCTGCTGCTGCTGCTGTTGCTGCTTCTGTTGTTAATGCCTGTGACGAATATGTCTATAGAATCAAAAGTGACTAAATAACTTGGGTTCCTGGCTACAGGCACGTTTGGCAGTATTTTGATGGGAGCTGCGGCTGGCTACTAAGGATCATTAGATAGATGCCAGCCATAGATCGGTGTGGATATATATTATGATAATAATAATAATAATACAGAGAGCTACAAAGGAATGGCTGGCTACGCACACGTGATGTAAAATAAATCCTGAGCGATCAAATGTGATATGTAACCACCAAACACCACTGCACTTGCTACCCATGGATATCCTGAGCTCATGGCTTAATTTCTACTCTGCCACTCCATCATCTCCCACACCAGTCATTTCTGGTATAGTATAGTTTATAGCTATAGGTGTGTACAGCTCTAAAGTTTCTCTCTCCGTCGTCCCAACAACTAACAATACCAGCACCAGGCACCAGCACAGACTCAACTGAAAGACACTACTGTCATAAATAAGATACCACCAAGGCACGTACATGACTACTCACTACTCACCGATCCATTATCAAATTCAAGAACGTGCTATGTCCTATAATCTTCAGTACACCTTCTCACACAGTCCCCACCAGTCTCGTACATACAGATTATGATTATACACTTGTCGTAAGTATACATCCGGACACATTACTGCATCGGCCAGACTGCAATGCCAAGTCAAAAGCCCAGTCCAAAAGATGCATAACATACTATTCTGTATTCCTCAAATTGCACTCTGTAGTAGCAGTAGCAAGGTGCTATATATATGTATCTACATGGATAAATTTGATACATACACCTGTACAACATATCCTACTGTATAATCGTAATAATAATAATAATAATGTAATATATAGAGGAAATGCCTACTTATTTATTACTGCCTCCAACTGCATTCTTTTTGGTCCCTTTCCTAGCTTTTGCTTCTTGGACCTCTTCCCTACTTGTTCACAGTGCATACATACAGACGCTAGACGGACGGACGGACTTAGCTGGGACCCACAATGAGAAAATGAAGCTCATCTGCTCTGCTATCCGACGGGAATGTATCTTGGAATTCACATAATGTGTAGTAATAACATGAGAACATCCACTCTTCACAATTCACCGTCCGATGACAACAACAAACAACAAGGGAAAAGCTGAGAGTGCTCAAGAATATCTCATGTTTGTATGTACACCCACCTACCTACCTAATTATTGTGGGATTGTACAGACACTCGAAAAATAAATGTGTATAGGTATATTTGGACAAGCGGCTTGGACACTATATAGGTAATTCTTCGTCTATGGGATGTACTATTATGATGGTAGCTTTAGATAGGCATTTTCGTTTTGACTCTTGTGTCGTTGAAATTGAAATGAAATTGTTTGAATTTTTATCGTGGAGGGGACTGTGTATCTGTATCGTGTATAAAAGTTTAGTGAAGTTACATGATGTTGGTTGGTTGGCTGGAAGGGAAGGCTTTGAGAGTGAGATAACATGTAACAATTGAAAGTCGTGGAAGGATCCGAATTCTTTTACCTTCAACTCAATTCATCGTTCGTTCGCTTGTTCGCTCGCTCGCTCGCTTCGATGATACGATGATGATGCAGTGGAACATGGAGGAAACAACAATGCTATTGTGATAGAAGCGTATAGTGTGTGTAGGAATGGAGTGGACTGAGGACTGAGGGTGCAGAGATAGCAGTGCAGTGCAATGGATGGATACATCAAACTCTGAATCTGAAACTTTATACACACAAGTAATCTCAAGCCGAGTGAGAGAGATTTCGAAATAAAGGAACAATGATGCTTTGAATTTCATGCCACAATCCTTTTCTCGTCCTAATCTCTCATCATGAACTTCTGTTTAATAATAAACTTGTACTTTACACACACACACACACGAGACGGACGATTACAATGTACCTACAATTACAGGGCAAGGGAAGGGAACGAGAGAGAAAGATCGATACTCTTGGACTTTTTTTTTATCAACTTAACTACAATTACAATATCATACGAGCTACCTGCTTCCCTACGAGCCTACGGATACGCCGCAGTGCTTCGTGTACACCGTAGACTACTGTATACGTAACTCTATTATAAATCATAATGGTTGCAGTCTATGAATACGATTAGTGGTCTTAGTAGGTACTGCTGGCCATCTGCATCTTTAAAAAAGGTAAAAATAAAATGTTTGTAACATAAGATTCAGATTCACTTTCATTTTCGTTTTTTAATTTTGAATTATTGTTGACGCTGTGCTGGTTTCATATTTTAATTGTATAAATTGCATATTAAGGTATGTGTCGTATGAATGGTTGATACCGGGATTAAGCACGTTCAAAGAATAATTTAATAATAAAAGGATCTATTCCTATTGGAAGAATGCAGCTATTATAAACGTATTAGCGTAATATTAACGTCCTTAAGCTACCTACCAACAGTCATATAGGTATTACGCTAATAATTCCTACAAGAAGCCAGCCATGAGGAACCCATGGGTACAAAATAGTACACACCATTATAAAATATATGAAAGCTATCAAAAAGCAGAAACAAATTCTTTGACTAAATTTTACAGTCTAGTCATGTAATAATGAACTGTTGGGAGGACGAGTAGGCAAGGCCGGGAAAGAGGAAATACCGATGATGTAAAAGCCAGATTATTATTATATAATACCTGTAGCTCAACCATCAAGAAACGTTATAGGAAGTGAGTCTCTTGTATGAGCCTAGCAGTAAGTTGGTATGTAAGCACCTACTAAGTAGTAGTAAGTAGGATATTTTCCCCCCGCATCCCCTTTACTTACTGACTCTGTGATACATACTGTTATGTAATTGGATTCCCATAAAAACTTTGGAGGTAGGAATTATACGTGTACAAAATACTTTTACCCAGCCAAAGACCTATTGTATACGTACATATATGCCTATCCGTTTTAATTTTTGTAAGTTAGATGAACGTAGTAGAAGCTTTGGGAGTACTGTACATATAGCAAGTACTAGATTTCTGGTTCATTTTCCCAGACGCTGATGTATACTCACTCAAGACAGAGCAAAGACCGAGAGGCAGACTAATGCATCAAGGCTACACAATCTACGGTGGTATGCCGTCGCATTGCATCATCTCATGACATATCCCATCACATAATCACATCCCATGGTAACAATTCCAGTCCATGTTTCTCCAATGTTTACAAAGAGAGGGAGAGAGAGGCTAAAAGGAAATGGAAAGAACCGACTTTGAGCACACACACAATATATAAACACCCTGTCCATACTAAGTATGTAACACAGGTATATATGTATACACGCATACTGTAAAGGTAGATCCTTCACCCAGGATCAGATACGAGGCTGGATTGTTGACGGTGAGAAAAACTGTGAGGGATGGAATGGAGTACTGCAGAAGCAGAATTAAAGAGAGCGACTTACAACTTTTACAAGACACACCAACCAGGCAACAAGTGTGTAGCTGTGTGTAAGAATGAGCGCTTTCAATTTCCAACTCAACACATTCCTTTCCTTCCAGCCAAGGCCTGGTTGGTGGTGGTGGTGGTGCTCTGTTCCAACTGATTCACCGATTGTGATGAGGCGAAGGCGAGGGTGGGATGGACAGCCAGGGAACTTGGCAGGGAAGCCAAGGAGACAAGGTGACTGAGTAATAAGTGAAGAAAAATGAATGAGAATCATTCCCAGCATCAAAACCAGACGACAAAGACGACGGACGAGACCACATTGATAGATGCGGAGCAGAAAATCTGATTTTTTCCAGCTCACCACATCATCCAACCAAATGGCCAGCCAACCAACCAACCAACAAAAGTCCCAATGTGCCAATGGACTTGATTCCATTTGAGATAAACTCAAACTTCCCCATATGAGCAGGTACAGATAACAGAATAGAATTACACGTGTAGCCCTATAGCCCATCCTTCACGCTTTATATAATTTCTGGAACAAATATAGGCCCTGGACCGTATAGCAATGAAAAGTGTGGGGATGATGCACGTCTTTATCCGAGAGAGCCAACCACCACTTGTTGCATTGCACTGCTCACTCTGTGTATGTATGTGTGTGTGTGTTTTTGGTTTTTGATCTCACTGCCTGCCGCTGCTGCTGCCTCAAGCCCTCATCTTCACTGATGCATTGTAACTGTCCATGCTTCAGTTTATACATTATTATTTAGTACACATAATATACCTACGTTGGGTAAGTGCTCAAGTTTATACGTGTCTAATTGCATACGGATAGCCACCACGACCAGTCGATCAAACCGTGGAAAGCCATTAATATTCTTTCCTTTGCTCATAGAGAGAGAATACTCAGTCATTTAGTCCTATCCCTACTTCACACCAAGTCCCAATCTTCCAAGTCCTACTTAACTAACCATCCTCCAAGAGTTTACTTGAGCTTTTATATCTCTGATACTGCAACTACAACCCAAGAAGATAAGGCATATAGCGGCCAGATCCCCGCTCGTTTGTATATGTATACCTTGCAGGGCAGAGCTCGGAAATACGGTAATAAAAATACTACAACTACGGCAATGGCACAGACAAACTACCCAAGTAGTATCGTGTGTTTCATAGTAAAAAGTGTACACAGGCATGAAAACTGGGGGGAAATCATTCCGTTACCGTATCCACGTTTTTATTTCCCACCTTCAATCCATTTATCCACACCGTAGTGCACAATAATGAAGAGTCCACTGCCGCTCTTCTTTCCCTACTGCAATGTACATAGTGCCTAGGCTGCTCTTTTGTATCCCTACCATTACATATACCTACAGTTTGTCCCTGTCTTGAGCCTTTTACGAAAGTCATCGTACATATACATACAGCGGACGGATAGCTAGCGAGAAATTTAAGTCAATCCCATGATATTTGATTTGATTTACCGTATTAACAGTATTGTTTCCATTAATCTAGCCTACTTCTATAATTCACTAATTTGTCTGCATAATAAAAAAAAAATAGAGTCCAAATCCCCAATCCAATTTGTCTTACCGTTTTTGCGTAAACATAAAATTAAGTTATGACCTATTACGGGCTTCTGACCAGCACACTCGCCGCTTGAGTGAGGGAAAAAATTAGGGTTTCATAATAATCTTACACTCTTTTTCATACCCTTTAGTGGAGGGGAATGTGTATGTAAAAGTGTGTGTGTGTCTTAGTCTTTCTTCTTCATTCATCCCTCCACCTCTCTCCGAGCTCTTCTGTCTCTCTCTCTCTCTCTTGTCTCACTCTGTGGACTTTTTGCCTAAATTTTTATTTGGGAAGGTAAGCATCGCGTAATGATGATCATGAATGCACCAACAATGACTTGAAGTATGAGTACAGTTAGCCACTTTACTGGCCAACTATAATATGATTGTTTTTTTAGCTATCCTTTCCATGCAGTCAAGTTCAAGATGAGTGGGCACTTCTCAAGAAGATTGCAGATTCTTTAATGTCCATTAACGGCCGTCCCTTTACCTGACTACGTGTCCTGAGACAGTCTTCTTCCACTCACTACATTACATTTACTCCATCCCAAAAACAACCACCAAAATTGGATGGATGGATGGATGGATGGTGGACGTAAGGCAAATCCAAATGGCAAGTGTCCTAAGCCATAATTTTGATTCTCTCTCTCTCATCTTAACCATTTACAATGGCCCTGAGTCAAGTCTGACGTGAGTTTAGAGAGAGATTTTGTACACCAGAAAAAAAATGCTGTATAGTTACCTAGAGATAAATACACGGTAAGGACGAGGTGGATTGTATTTTACAGAAGTAAATTGTAAATTGTAAATTGTGCAAGCTTACCCTATGCTTACTTTACTGCTCCTGCTCTATCAGTCTCCATGGAAATGCATACATGTGTGTCATTAACTGAGTGGACTCACAGAAAAAGAATGCCAGAGTCCCAGAAAACCTTTGATGGCTGTGGTTGTAAATTAAGTTAAAAAGCAATAAGTGCGTCAACATTTATTTGACTCTCTCTCTCTCTCTCTCTCTCTCCCTCCACAAAAACACACACACTCACTCACTCACAAAACAAAGATGCAAACAGAAACACACTGCAAACCCTTTTGGGATACGTTTTTTCTACAGTGGGACTCTGAAAACTTGAATTCTCTACTCATGCAATAAATATATCGACTGGAAACTTTTTTTTTCGCAACCATCCACGTCCACCTGTGCTACGCAATAAGACACACAATGAAGGAGCCCTCCACATAATTTAAGGAAGATGGATCCATTTGAGAGTTTGAGAGAAGCCACATCAAATAAAGCAAGGTCTCTCTCATTTTGTGATAAATTTTTCCAAAGTCAAAAAAGTCAGAGAGAAGTCAGTGGGGGAATTTCGTTTAAGAAACTAATCAAAGTCTATGTGGGTCCTGTCCTCTGGTACTCTATTGTAGTAGGTATGTCTCTATATAGTATATATATCATCCACTCAATACAATACAATGGTAATTATGCAGCCGCCTTTATGTGTGTTTATCTAGCTACTACACACACACGTACTGCTAAAGAAAGGGCCAGTGGACTGGATTTTTAGTTTTCTTGAGAAACAGAGATTCTGTTGAAATATAATGACAGTAAGTAACACATACTGTTCAAGATGCACACCACCTGCAGGTTTAAGGTACGAGCCAATCCAATGGGACATGAGTGTATCTGTAGGTGTAGGCAGGTAGGTAGGTACTTTGTATATTTTTTTATTTTATTACCAAGTGCCGTCCTAAAGCTCTAAAGAATGGTAGAGATGGACCCAAATGACCTCAAGAAACTCTTTCGCTCTTTTGCAATCCCATCAATTCATATATAGACTTGTGTGCAAATATATCAGTCATCAGTATGTAACGAGAAACACGCAAAAAGTATATTTTTTTTAAACATTTTTACATCTTCTTATCGTTAGTTATGGTTAATGTTAATGTACACACAAAAAAATCAAAGGACGAAGCATCTTCATATCTCACATTTAATTCTAGTGCAGTCCAGTGCACAGTGAATAGTTGTGTCAAAGCCAAAGCCGAAGCCAAATTGATACAGGTAGGTATGTATTATGTATAGGACTGTCTCTTGAGTTGGAAATGGTGTAGAATTTGACAAGAAGTAATATAAAATTTTAAATATAGATGGGTAGTAATAATATCCCTATATCTATATATACATAGCCTATACCTGTGCTGTGTAAGTTAGGTAAGTTTGTTCAAGTGATGATTATGGTTCACTCCTTGTACGTCGTAGTAACGGAATACACGGAATGTCATAGTGTTGTTAAAATTTGAACATTATATATTCCCTTCTTCCTACACTTTCAATTCAATTCTACTCTAAACTGTATAGGCATTTCACCTTCAACAAATCATCTGCTATTTTACCATCAACTTTTGCCTACATACATGCCAATTGCCAACGTTAAAAAAAACTGAATAGACAAACTTTTCAAACAAGAAAAAAGGGGAAAAAACTCAAAGTTGTTGTTTTCCCCCATTTCTTTTGGTTCGGGAGGAAGCTTTGTTAGTAGGTATGAATTTATGAAGCTACAATTTAACTAATTTTACGTCGCACCTATATGTATACCTATGTATATACCGACACCATAGATTACTTCGTCATCCAACAATACAAAATATATATATAACCAACAACCATTAACCATACAGATCCAATGTAGGTAGCACTACTTTATGATGATGACGGTACAAAAGAATGGAGAAGGCACACATTTCATAGAAAACTGCCCTTTTATTTTCTTCTTTGAAGGAATTGCCAAGAAATTGCAGGTAAGTTTTCGATTTTTAGAAGAATATTCGTTTTATTTTGCGTGTCTTGTGCTGTGGCTTTGAAAAACTTAACCATGGAAGCTCCTTTGAATAAGCCTGTTGCCGTTTTGCTACATTTTGTCGATTCACAAGGGGAAAATTGAGTTAATATTGTAATCTAAAATGTTTTTGATTCTATAATGCAATTCTGCAAGTGGCAAGTGATGGCCCAGTGTCCTTATTAGTCGTAATCTTATCTAGTTCATCATTGACAAAATTGGAACTGCTCTTCACTTTTCAATTCGCATGACTTTATTGCCGTCTAGTCTGCATGGGCTTTCCTTACTTATTATATGGCTCAGACTTTTCTCATCTTTCTCTCTTGGTTTGGCTTGGCTTGGCTTGGAGTGCCATAAACAGGTCTGTAAGTGCCACTTAATTATTTCTGTCTACAAATATATAACTATATTTACTGTAGGGATGGGAAATTCTATCAGAACTATAGGCAAGCATACACATTACACAAATGACAGTTGACATTCAGAAGATAGCGCTGCAGATACTTGATACATAGGGATCAGCATCTCTGGGAACTCATTTAAGGTAAGGAATTTGTACATAGGCAATAGGATATGATTCCCTAGATTGTTATATATACTTTGACAGTCTATACAGGAGGATCGCTATTAGCAAAATTAAATTTTTTCTTTCCCTCAAGTGACTTATGAGCTAAGCCGAGTTGACAGATGAGTATAATTAAAACAGAACCTCGTATATGTTTACCTGTAGAAAATAAAATTGTCAAGTATGTAGTTACCTACTTGTGTGCTAGTTCCTTAGATACCTTAGACCTCCATGGAAATATAAATGTAATAAATTGACCAGGATGGAAGTAGTAGTAGTAGAAGTAGTAGTACATAGGTACATTTTAAAGACTTGAGCAGTCTCATCGAATCATAAGGACGAAGGATATATCCGTAGAGCCTCACTCCATGCTCAATCTCGTCTTCGCTACTAAATCACTCTAATATATTCAAGTAAAAAAAAATCTCCTCAGATTATCAAATTACCTTGCCAACTCAGCACATCCCATCAAATCCACATCATCCCTGCGCTCTTCATCGCATCGTAAAATATAGAATGTACCTGCCTACCGTCCTTTTTCCACATGTTCTACACATACCTACATTTTAGTTGTGAATCTTGGAAATTGTACGGAACGGCAAACGGCAATGAGCAGAGATGAGAGAGCTATCTGTGTACTGTGTTGATTAAAGAACAATTTTCCATGGATTTTCTAGGACGTAAGGACAGGTATAGTGTGCATAGCTCCATGGCTATATACCACTTATATATGTATCCATCCCTTGTAAATTACTCGTGCACATTGCACATGGAGTTTAATTTCGATGAGCTCTTTTTGCTCTTGAGAATTTTAAGGGCTTACGAAATCAAATTTTCGAATGATGAAGTGACTCTGGGTATTGTAGTCCAAAGCAAGGTAAAAGGTAGTGAAAATTTGAATGAAATATGCCAAAATCAAGCTGCTCTGTAATAACTTTAATAACTGTGGTGTGTGTGTGTGTGTGTGTCTGTGAGCGTCTGTCTATCTGACTACATACATTTAATTAGCTTCTTCCTCATATCAACAGATTTGAACAGAAAAGCGAGAAGGCAAGATACCATTAATAATCATTTTATAATTCTCTGAGTGAGCGACTCTGACTACCTAGGTAGGCAGACTTTGACCATGTAACACTCCACGAAAAATTAAATACACGAAATTAATATGGTGGATGCATTAGACATGATATAATATGCTATTTAATACGATGACGATATGCTACATGGAACCGTATGTATAAGTACAGACAATGTTTCACGTGTGCAGGGCCAATAGTAGTAGAAGCTTCTGAGAATAGTCTGCTCCGCTGCACTACTGGCTTCAAATTTCACATTTCGTCAAATAAATCTGTATGGTATTGGTATACCAAAGGAAATGAAACCAATTCAACAGCAGAACGAGTCTTTCCAGGCTATATAGCATAGCAGATGCATATAGGATTTAGTTTAGCAACTGCAGTCTATATAGCTAATCACGCAATCTCTCACTCCTCTTTTATAATAGCATAAACATACCTACCTATGTAGGTATGTTTACTCTTGGAAATCAAGTATGATTTTCCAAATAACTCCCAGTGCACCTTGCCCTACAATAAATCCCAAAATCCCAATTGAATGCAATGCTATATAATTTGAATAATATTTGATTACTGCAGGCTTATAATTATGTGGATGGGGACGGGAGCTGCGTACCTATGTAAGGTACATACGGAGCAGTGACAAGTAGCAGTGAGTAGCATTGGGGGGATAATTATACAGTCATGGATACTGATATTGAGAGAAATTAAATATTTAAATTTTGTATTCCCTCAGTCAGCCCCATGTGTCTCAATTAGCAAGATATTTCAATCTAAAAGATCACGAAACATGCGAGCATCTGGGAGTCTGCAGTCTGTAGCCTCCACACACATGCAATCAAGTCCAAGTTTTTAATACCTATAGAATGGTAGGTCTGTATATGTAGCTACTGGATATATCTATATGCTACAGCTATAGCCAGCTCAGTGTAATGTTGTATGTTGTTTGTAATTTGTAATGTGTGCACAAGATTGATATTGATATTGGAAATGTGAGACTTTAATTTGATGCGATGATTAGTAAGTAAATAATGAATAGCATGTAATAAAAGCCGATTTGTAAATTTCTTTTTCTGTGCTTCTTACCTGGTTCCAAATCCAAATAATTCCACCAAAATTAAAAAAATTCTCTGCTGCTCGATCTCACTATGAAGTCAGATGTGGAGAGTCAATATAGACACCTAGATTGGTAGGTTCAGGGCTTGTAATTATATATCAGTAGCGTTGGTTTATTATAGCTCAGCTACAGCTATATAGTATGCTTATAAGAAAACGAGCACTTCTTTCAATAGAATTTCACACAGTCACACAGCACGCTTGAATTTTGATTTAAAAACAGCAGACGTAATTATTTACATCAATGTTATGTTTGAGTAGATTAATTTTGTTGACAGCCTTTACCAAATGTTGAGAACAATACATTAAGAAAAGTTGGTATAGGTATAAGCCTAGTCGTTTGTAGTCCAAAGTATTAGAGAAGGAAAAATAAATCCAATCGATTTAGAATAATAACATGTCACTCCCTCAACTCAACTCAATCCAATTGGGTCATCAACTCGTGTTCTACAATAATTCAATTATTATTATTGTGACAGACACTACACATTTATATTGTTGTTATTATAATTGTTGTAGTAGTGGGCAGGAGACAGACATACAGACAGACTGTCTATGCAGGGAACGTGTGTCTGTGTATTTATCTAATGAGATAATTACTAGTACAATTCAAATGACTCTCTGTCTCTTTTAATTCAAATCTCAATCTTTCGGGTCAGATAACCGTTCCTTTCTATTACTGGTGACTGGCTGACGGTTTGTAGGTGTACCTATGTAGGTAGTTGGTCAATTAACCGGTCTTGACCCCAGTAGTGCAGTGAAACTGCTCAATGTTCCTATACTACAACAACAACGTGTCTGTCAGCTCCAAAAAGTGAACAATCCAAGCACAATTCGACTCCCTATTGTGACACTGGGAAGAAAGAGCAGGGATTACAGCAGAGCTCCAGACGTTTATCCAAATTAGTGTCAAATTATGTGTCTCTTCCCCGTCTCACAACTCTACAACAGAGATACACGTTTGGAAGATCATAGTTCCAGAAGCACACATCTGTTCACTTCAACCCCAGTAGCTTCACTCCTTGTCCTGAACTTAAACGTTTCGTCCCGAAACCCAAACAAGGAACGACCCAATGAGTTCACATATATATGAATGAACTGAAAGAAGCGTCAAGATGATGATCTTGAACGTTTTAACCCGACAAGTTTCAGCTTGTTCTACAAATACTGCACTCTACCCTCCCGGTCAAAGAGGGTTTTGTTATTTATTTTTTTTGAAGATACAGATTTATTTTTCAAAATTCACTCCAAAGCAAAGCGGTCCTGGTCAAAGTTTGACTTGACTATTATTGGCACCATTCATGGTTTAACTATTAGTGATTAAAACAACGGTTTTTGAAGATTGCACAGTAGTGTTTGTTTAGTTAGTAATAGCAATTTCATGTCACTGGAACTATAATGCTTACATTTCCTTCAGCTATAGTAATATATAGTTTATGGAATGCCGAATGGACTGATTATGCTCTGAGGAAACCGTGTAAAAAACCGTATTGGATTCGGAGACTTGGTTTGGTGGTGGTTTGTTTTGATTTTTGTTGTTGTTGTGGAGGATGATGATGGTGTTGTTAGGCGAAAGAGAGAGAGATGTGATTTTGAGAACGAAACTGAGAGAGACGACAGGCATTCTCCTTCGTCTGTGAGGCCTCGACTGCAACTATACACTGAGCATTCACACACTCGTACAGACGTATTACCGTTCCTTCGCCTTCCCTCACTCACAATCAGCTCAGGTAGGTACACAGGAGAGAGAAAAGAGTCAAGTCAGAGTGTAGAACTGGCAAACTATAGAGAATTTTGAGCTGAAACCCTTTTGCCCACCTTTTCCCTTCCTTTTTTTCCCAATTGGAATCCCAACGTTGAAGTCTCAGCTCTAACTAGTGAGTATATACATAGTTGGTTTTTCAAGCACTGAGCAATGCACTGCACACTCCACGTACAGATACAGATACAGAATACAATAATGCAATGCAAAGGACGTCTACTGACTAGTGAGTGAGTCCTATATTCATATCCCTAAAAATCTTTACCACAGAGTACAGAGCAGAATAAACGTGGGGATACAGACAGATGTAGATATATAAAATAGAGAATAGACGGACAGACAGACGGAGACAGGAATACAGTGGAGTGGAGAGACGTAAGTAGTTTGAGTACAAATGTAAAAATGTATTGTTTGACGACGAATGTAGGGAGCATGGAAGATGTATGTATTCACTTTTCCTCTTGTAAGCTCACTCTTAGCCTACTTACTTACTACACTATCACTATCTGAACTACACTTCTGAAATTAGTGAGCCGGGCCCCTGACTATGAGCTCTTTGCAGACACAATACCAGAGACTCAGAGACCTACCTACCCTATATTTAAACATACATAAAGTAAGTGCTTAAGTCCTAGTAATTACCAGCACAATATTTTCCACTGCACCACCACCGCACAGCTACAGTAGAGTAACCGTGACAGAGCTCAGTGTGGTTGTGTAGACTACCTTTGTAGGCTTTGTATGGGATGTAGATGAGGTACTATATAGATATACCTGTATACACATATCTACTGAAATATCGATCAGAAGGGACTTGTATTGTATTTGTAGTTGAGTGGATGAATGATTTACAATTTTACATTTATTTTCAGCCTTGTGATTTCCTTAGGTTCTCCATCCTCATTCAGTCCACAATCCACATACGTCCGTGCGCAGAATTTTACATAAAGATACGCTACACATACAGACAGACAGAGAGCTCACGGGCTACTAGCACATTTGTTATTGTTATTCTTACTGTTACTGTAATTATTGTAGTCGTATTGATTGGCTCACTTTTGGCAGGTTCACATCCAAGGAATAATAATGAAATAAATCATAAAATAGCAAACAAGACAAAAGTCATATTAATGTCATGACCATGTCCATCATGGATGTCAACTTGGGATTAGTCTCTCCTACGTGCTACGTACGTGAGCCATACCGTCATTCAGTTGAACAGTCATTCCAAGAATACTGTCGGCTCTTTCTTTTGCTGACAATTGGCATTGGATCGACTGGGATCGGTAAAGTTCTAAATTCGCATTACAAAAAATGCCCCAAATAAGGACCAACTGACTGACTGGCTACTTACTGACTATAGTTACCATACTTACCTGTTTTCTCCAAATGCCAGTCTACTATGTAAAATTAAAATTAAAATATAAAGCAAGACAAAACTTTCCCCATAAATTGCCAGGCCCACTTAGGTAGAAATAAAATTTGAACAGAAAATGCTCTGAAAATGGTGTAAATTGTAATCTTTGATAAAGAAAGTGTTTGTGAAGCGATTAATTAATGCTTGTAGGTACCCACTTTCGATGCTCAGATAATATTGAGAGCAGCAAATAACTTGTAAGAAAAAATATATCGAGCCAATTGAGCACACATACTACACACACGTTAGCAGTCCTAATCTTGAATATCTTGTAAACAAATTGTAGCGGATCCTATCTCTCTCTCTATCTATCTTGTCATGGACCTCACTTGGACACATGTGTGCATAGCACAGGTACTCGTAATTGTTACGGTTCATAATGCTCAATTATGTTTTTTCTTGTCTGCCAAATTTATGTGTACATAAATGACCAGGTAAGTAGTGTTATTTATAATGAGAGGTGTCTATATGTCTCTACAGAAGAAAATGGCTATGAAAAATTAAATTATAGTAATGCAAATAATTGGCTTTGGCTTTGGCTTGAGATTCAAAGTTAAATTAATTGGATTATTTATGTATTCCATGGTTGCTAAGGCTAAGGAAAAGTTAGACTTGCTAATTTTAGGCTTTTACTGCCCTCCTTGACTACAGATAGGTATACATACATACACATTCTGTACAGATAGATTACAGGGTAGGGTCAAGCAAGAGGCACTGGGTGATTGTGATTACTTGTCCGTCCAAAAGTATAATAGTCTTATATACCTACTTAATAATAATTAGTAATGAATTCTGACATGGGGGCATATTGTTTAATACAGATGGACACACACACTATATACACATACCTGAGTGGACTTGTACGTGAGTTATTAGGCTCTGTGTAGTTTTTAGTCTCCCAACTCACGTAGTCACATAAATCTCCTTTTCATTTTCATTATTGAGAATAATAAGAGCATCACAAATCCCATTGCCTAATTACATTATGACTTCAATTAAATGGTTAAAGGAGCTTGAGCTTCTGAGGAGATTACACTCCAAGATAAAATCATTATAAATATTACTGAAGAAATTACTGCATTCGCTTCGAGAGGGGTAAAAGTTGGTCTTCGCGTCGTCGTAACATCCATCGTCATCGTCATAGCTGATACTATATACATATACCCTCATATAGCACGGCACAAAAGCGCTCTTCTAATTATTCACGATTCCATTGTATACCATTGTAATTTTTATTTCTAATTTTTTTTTTGGCCAACGCTCACTCAGCGCTTACCCTTACAAAAATGCTAACAATTAACAATTAAATTAATTTTTTTTTCCTAGCAGAAACTTACACAGTTACAAACCTACACTATGTACAGACCTCTTCATGGCTGGCTGGCTGGATAGATGGATGGATATATAGACTCTGATCTGAAGTCTATAACACTGTATGTATTGTTAGTGGTCGGTTACTTACTGGTTACCAGCAATTACGCTCTGTTTCGTGATATTAGTAATCCACTTATTACTTTTAATTTCAATTTCAAGAGTCCACACACATAACATACTAATACATGAAGAGAGATTTTGATTGTGTCTTACATACTCGTCTCCTATTTTTCTACTCTCTTTATTTAAATGTCGAGAAACTCATTTATCTGGAAATAATACTTGATTGATAGTAACATTAACCTGGGCTTGATCGTAGCTGTTGTTCAGGTTAAAATAATTGAGTCACTCAATGCTCACATCACCTCATCATCAGAATCTGCACATACATAAAGTACTGGAAAATGAGTAAAAAATGTGTCATAATAAAAATGTGGAGGGCTAAAGAAAATAAAAGGTAACTCTTTATGGGTAAGTAATGCGCTCAGTGCAATGTTACAATAATTGCTGAGCATGTTAATAGTTAATACAGATACTTAAACTAGAAGGGTGTTCAGTGTTTTGTTTAGTGAAGCAGACGTCCAAGTTGTAAAGGCAGAGAACACGGTCAATTCCCATGTGCCTGTAGAATTTATTAGGCATTTCGTGTAATAAATATGCGTTGATTTTATGATTTTCTCTCACACAGGATTCTGTCCTGTGTCTAGTATAATACATAATAGTGCGATGCCTTCATAATATATCAGTATTATGTATGCACGTACACAAGGAGCTTAAAGTTAGTGACTGATTGAAGGACGTCAAGACAAGTTAATCTTAATCGTATCGTAGTCGTAATTCGTAGTTCGTAATTCGTAATTCGCAATTTGTACATAATTCTCGTCAGTTGTGTACTGCCTGTCTGTATGTAGGTATATAGAACTGTATGTAGAAGGGAAGGTGGTCGTGGAAAGGATCATTTGAAAAGCGCTTTGAGGTAAAGTACACACACTCACTCTATCAACTGATTATGATTGTGAGATTTTTGTGTGAGTTGTGAACACACAACTCGGCTCATTTAACCAAAAAGACTGACAAACTATTCATAAATCAATATACATACCTACGTATGGAATTCGTACATACCTACTTTGGTAAATCACATCACAACTTAGTACAGGTAAGACTTACGATAATGATTATTACAGTATTTTATACTAAATCAAAGATATCGAGAGTCAATGCCAGGAACACAATGGATTCAATCTTCAATGAAATAATGTATGCTCCATGGCATGGCATGGCATGACTTTGGCTTTGTCTTTGGCTTTGCTTTGCTTTGCTTTGAGCGTTGTGTGTGTGCACTCTGTCATTTTTATTTGAGGGTTTCCATAATTCATTAACGTTTCTTTTCCACATTTCCAGAACTCATTTAACATTTTTTACACAAAATGATAATAAATTCATAATTTATTATTTATGATTTGAACAGATTGAGC
This sequence comes from Dicyrtoma fusca, assembly GCA_034695205.1. NCBI lineage: Eukaryota > Metazoa > Arthropoda > Collembola > Symphypleona > Dicyrtomidae > Dicyrtoma > Dicyrtoma fusca. Next base: position 32,447 of record JAQFZC010000540.1, read on the forward strand.
ACAGCTGTATGTATGTATAGCTACAACACTAGCTTTCCTTCAAGCGTTTGTGTATACAGTACCTAGTGCACATGACAGAGACAGACTCAAAATGTAATCTTATTGTAATTGTAATTGCAAATTAGTAATTTTAATGTGAGGTGTACGTATTACATGACGTGGACCTGTCTAGCATTAATATTTGACGGGGAAAAAAATAAATAAATAATAAAATTAAGAATTAAGAATACAGTGGCGGCGGTGGCGGCATGCGACTGACAAGAAACAACAATGTCAAATCCTAATATATTAAAGGAAAGGTTTACACAAGAATGAGTGACTATACACACTTGTTATTGTTGTTGAGCGCTAAAAGCTGTAATCATAATCGTTCGCATAATGATAATGATATTCATAATAATAATCACATTGTGCCCTATTCAATGATTGTTTTCCACTTATTTTTTGTTACAAACAATAATTCTAATCCTGTTCTTCGTTGTTCTCTGGTCACTTGTACTGAGAGAGCGTCTCTTTCTTATCATTATGATTCATCCACACTTTTGCTTTCATTCGAGGATCGAATTGACTTTGAATTTGATTTGGAATGAATCAGCATAGCTATGCACGCAGACGTAGACCAATGGCATGTTTTTATAACCTAGAATTTCTTCTTTTGACCGCTTCTTCTCATACGTAACAGACAGAACTATTCAAATGCTACTAGTATAGGTATAGCTTTTACATTTTGTATGTACATTATGGAATATTTGTAGCCGACCTTTGCACACGAATGTATATGATTATGATTTCATCCCAAATTACAGATGCAGAATGGCTCGTGGTAGTACAGTAGCTTATGAAACTCAATATTTAAATTTTTACTCTAATGAATAATCGATACGAAAATGTTATACAATGATTCCCAATTATCTGTGGTAGAGCTCAAGAGCTGAGGAAACGCAATGGTCAACCGTCAACTGTGTAACACCAACAAGCACACGCAACAGGTAGTAGGCAGTAGGCCCTTAATACATATGTACATGTACCAACGTACCTATATCACTGCTATAGCTTTGTTACTATAATCAGATCGCATGGCACTACATGAAACTAATACTTAAAAGACAGACAAACAACTCTAATCTTGTAGCTTCATAGAACAATAAACAAATAAACACGTAAGGGTTCCATATATTTAATATATTTAAGCTTTTGAGCACTGAAATTGTAATATTTGAAATAATAAAATACTAATCATAATCATAAACAAAGAATAATTAACAAGAAAGAACAACAATTTTATTTTCTTGAGAGCTAGGATTGAAAGAGAGATGCGGAATGTACTTACATTAGATGTAAACAGAGATTGCTTGGCGATCTTGATGATTTTATATGAGCCTCTTGAGCTCCATGTTGTTCTTGCTAGTAGTATAAATGAATACTGCCATTTAAATACGTATGAATATATGCAGTTAGATAATTCAGATGAAATATCCATTAAAATTAATTCTTATATACTTTACAATTTTACATTTTTACAATCAATAAAAAGATCATCATTAAAATTTGAAAACTACGGCTACAAGTTTATCAGTGTATCCGCACTTTCCTTCGTGGTTCCATTCAAACGGTATATCTTGTAGATTTGTAGTACCCTTAAACATAGTAGATTAAGCAGTGCTTGTAACTTGTAGGCAGTGCAGTGCAATGATAATTCAAGTATGTATCAGTACTATACTGTAGTATCTTTGATAAAATTTGGAAATCTTTGGTGTACATGGTCAACTAAAGGAACAATTCAGATCTCAGAATTTTCCTTTTGAGTCTGATAGTTTAGTGTTAATGATTTGATCGAGTTTGAGTTATTATTTTAAGTATTAATAACCCATTATATGTTATTATTATTTTATTACACTGATAGCATCATTTGCTTTCCGTACTCTGTTTTCTCTGTTTACTCTGACTGACTGTATTTATTACCATTTATGTATCCATGGCTTAATTGAAAAATCTGTATATCTACAATAATAATATTACATATTTTTGTTTCCGGTGGTAGAGTTCCTGTTCCTTTCCGGTCCTTGATAGTTTATAAGATGGAAGTTGTAAAATCAAATCATGTTTAATGCTTTAAAATTCAAGTAAAACTCGCTTTTTTGATCCAAGCTGATAAGGCTATGTTATATGAATATGCTTATCTATGCAAAAGTTATGACTAAAGTCTTTGATTTGTCTGGAAAGTTGGAAGCCAAAATGATTATTATTGACAATAATTATTAGAGTTAAACATGCAAAATTGCTATAAAGATTTCTAATGGGAATGTAACACAATATATGTTGAATGGTAACCGGAGCTCTCTGTACTGTGTAATTAAATGTGTCTCCCAATGCCGTAAATAATTGTAGCCACACACATTAATAATGTTGTGTGTATGCAAATGATCCCGAATCCCAACGTACCACGTTTACCTCTGCGTTCTACAGCTGCCATGGCGCATTGAAGGATAGAAGCTTTAATTAGATTTAATTTAAAGCCTTTTTTCTACCCCCCAAAAAAGTAGTTTTACAATAAACAAATACATATCTTTGCGAATGGAGTCAACATGAAATGAAATGAAAATTGGTTAACATAGAAACAAGGTTGGACATTTTTTTACCCTTTAAAAAGAAGGAATGAGGAATGTCTAGATATGCAACAACTTTTGCTAATAACTTTGCAGTCTACGGTCATATTTCTTTCGTCATAATATCCAGTTTTGATCAGAAATGTGTGATCTTGACTGTGCGTGCAAGTCCAAATGCAAATATTCAATTTATTGCTGCATTTTCAATCAGATTCACTCTTAAAGGGAAGAAAAGGGGGAACTCATCGTCAGTCAGACAGGAAAAGCTGATCGAAGCTCACAGCTCGCCTTGCTGATGATGGCGATGATGATGATGTTGTTGATAGTTTTCATCCGACCAACTTTAAACATAAGATGAAACAATTTGATTAAAAAAAAGAGCGAAATAAAGAAAGAGAAAAAATACTGCACTTATTTTCATACACGGGTGCTCTTTGAACAAAGGCGTACTGTTGCACGAGTGGATTTCATCCTGATCAGAATTAGAATCAACAATTTGTTTGTAGGCAAGCAAGTGTCTGCAGTCTGCACGCCAACAATCAACAATTCTCTGGGCAGATGGACTTTCAGTCTTAAAAACTCCCAAGTTACCTATCTGCCTGTTGCTACAAAGAAATACACTACTAACTTCATATATATGTACTAAAATATTCCTATAATTACTATTACACCTGGTCTCCCTATCCTTATCCTAATCCTAGGACTCATCAATTATTAAAACCTAGCAGCCCAACGCAATACCACACCAGTCACCAGTACAATGGAAGACATTACAATAGAATTTAAACATGAAAAAAAATAATAATATCAGCTGGATTTCGTATCCCAATCGAACCACTGTACAGCACACTCTGTACTTCCTTTCGTTCCTTTTCACTTTACTTTTTAATTGCGATATATTATATCGAAATGTACTCAGGATTAGCATAGGAGTAATTTAAGTATATCGCCTGTTACATAAGTAAAAGTGTACAAGTAGACCACAGTGATTAGAATTAGAGGCCCATAAATCCATAGTTAAAAGCTTGTTCGTAAAAGAAATAGAAATTAAAGCGGGACTAACCTAATGTATAACATATATGTAATGAGTCCAATGGGTCTGTCTGCAAACTAATCACTAATAGGCTCTCATTTAAAAGCGTCTGCATTTCTGCACTGTCGCCTCCCCAGTCCATTGCATTGTGTGGATTGCTGTAGATTTGCATGCAGAGCATAGCATCATAGGCAGTGGCTTTAAATCTTTCAGTTTGAATGTTGACGTGTCAGCAGTATTCATGCCACTGCACCGCAAAACTAAACTAATAGTGGAGTAGTACATGTAATATACATATATGGGAGCCAAAATCAGGTGACTGAGTGAAAATAGAATAAAAGTGATGATAATGGAGCTATGTACACCTAATATTACAAAAAATACAGACTAATTCACTCAAATATAATCATCTAATAGCACTCTTTTAAAAAATCAGAATGCTACAATAAGATCGAGAGACAGCACTCACTCTCAGTCAGAGAGATTCAGATTTTTCAGTCAACAAGACAATAATGTTCGTTTTGTTCCCCGTACATTCAATTTTCCATCCACAACACAGCACACAGTATACATCATCTCCAACAATGCCGAGTCAACAATGCAATGCTATATCTCGAGTGCTCTGCTGCTGTGACTGTGGTGGTGGTGGAGTTACTTACTTTTAATTCCTTGTTGCAAAAGTATAGTAGAATAATCATCGGTATGGAGAGGTATACTGGGCCATTCTACTTACATATAGTTACCTATTTATACTAGGAGTTTATAGGACCCATAGATATATATATCTCTGCTCAAATTCAAACTTGAAATCCCTATTCAAAACTTAAGACAGGCTCTATATACTAATAGGTACATACGTGCGTGGAACTATGTGCAAATCTTTTTTTGTTCTGTTGTTTTTTTTTTGCGGGGGGATGATAGTAAAAATCAGAAATCAGACCAACTCCTGCTAATTATGACACACATGATGATGAGGGAGAGAGAGAGAGAGAAAGACAGAGAGAAAGAGAAAAACAAGAGAACAATATAAAATAATAGTAATATCTACCACGACCAATCTCTCAACTCTCGAGAGAACAAAAAAATTGGGAAAAAATTTCCGAGTGAGAAAAACTACAGAGTGTGTGTGTGTGTAACAATACAGTGACATGCAAAAGAGCGATTTAAACATTTTTTTACTTCTCCTATTTGATTGCGTAGACAATTTTTGACAATTTTTCATCGAATATTACAAGTTATCTTGTAAAGCATCTCAAGATATGAGTCTGAACGGGATAGATAAAGGTAAAAGTGGATTATATGGACCAATATTTATTACACATTTTATTGTTAGTATAAGTTGAACGGTGGGGCTGGTGCTACCTAGCACTTCTAGAGTGTCTAGAGTAAATAGCCGCATAGTGCAAACTTGCTATATACACATAGCTATAGGTATGTATAAATAGAGGGGAAAAAAGGTGGCTACTTGAATAATAAGTGTATCAGTAGAATGTAGGTAGGTACTGTATGTGGTAGTGATGATGATATGGTTTCAACATCTGGTTTTTTATCTAATAAATTAGAAATTGTCAAATGATGTGCTAATGTACAAAGTGTGTTTTAAATGGCACTGCTGCTCTGTGTAGAAATTTTGATAGTTTCAAAAGTGTCAGGACACGAAGTCTATTGTCCATGAGTATCTATCCGTGTTGGTTTTTATTTAGTGAGCTCTTTTCTCCCTCTCTCTCTCTCTCTCCCTGCGTTGACTTTGGCTTTGGCTTCTTTATCTCTGAGAGTTGGCAAAAATCCCTCTTATTTATTTCATCAACTCAAGTTTTGATCTTCTCACAATCGGACGCACACATATCGTATACAGGCTGATACAGATACATCCTCATGATCGTGTACTACATTCTGAATCTCCCAATGTGTGTGTCTGGTGTGCCGTTGTATGTACATGTAGAACCTTGCCTTTTCTTCCATGGCCACGACAGACGACTGACGACTGACGAATTGCATATTGAATTAGCCGAATTTAAATGTGAGCAGACGTTGGAAGGTAGACAGAGAGCTCTTTCATCCACTTTTTTTTTATTGCAATCCCTTAACTCTTAATTCGTGAATAATTACCTATCTGTATGTAACTCTGCACATTGTACTTACTCGTAGTCGTATTGTTGTGCTATACTCAATACTGACTCAATCTAGGATGGCTTGTCAGCTGCTGAAAGAATGGGATTTAAAGCATTATAATAATACAAACGCCCTCATAAATTTCTTAAGTGGCATATAAAAAAAATAACATATCTTGGATCAAATGAAACCCCTGTCCCAAAAGGACAGAGATATATCCTGCAATAAAATAATTATTATTATTTGCACATATTACATTTCAGATCTATGCATTTCAGTATTTCAGAATAATGTAGGTAATTGGAAATGGAAATGGAAGCAACTCCTCGGTGGGCCTATGAATTACTACTACAATTATTACTACTACTATTGGACGGGCTCAGCTTCTACTACTTGGCAGTACAGACACGATAAATGGTGCGATTGTGAGAATAGAGAGTTTACTTAACACCGCACGATCATTGATTGCTCTTAGCCACAATTGTACCACATTTAAAAATCCTCAAAAGTGCAGTGTTACACAGATCAAAAACGAACGACAGACAGACTGAAACAATGCACTGAGCTTGCTACAAGCACTACGGCACTACGGACATATGTATGTACATACATATGTATAATCTAATCATATCCTATAAAAGCAAATAAGTTGACGTGCATGCAGTAATGCAGATAGATAGTCAAGCTATATGATTCCATGTATGGTTAGGACTTATAATGTGAAAAGGATACATACTTTTTTTTAAAAAAAATTAATCTGTCTTCCTTGCTAGTGCTACGCACTTGTTCTTGAGTCTTGAGTTTGAGAAATGTTGGAGTGCTACGGTATTTATTGTAAGTACACGCAAATTCCATGTACTGCCTCAAAAAACAAATGTAATATGGAGCTTTTCGTCGTTGTTCTATTCACAGAGTCATGTCAGGCAGATAGACGGACAGACGGACTGGTTGCGTGCAGTCGAGGAAAGTTTAAGTGTTTCTTACATATTTTGCCACTATCTCTGTCTCTCTCATTTCATTATTTTCATTTTCATGCAAATAAAATAAAAATTGTAACAACTATAACTGTAATCTATAAAGAAAAACGAAAAGCATGAAACCCGAACAGTATTACGTGGAACACACCCTCAAAATCGTAATCATATGCTCTCACAGCACTTACGCTTGTCCGTCATATTAAATTAAACCCAAAAATTACTACTAAAACGGACACTACTTGCTCTTAGATATATGAAGGAACAAACAGAGGCCCTGGCTAATCTTTTGGCATATTGCCTTTTACTATGCCTACATAGTTCGCATTTGAATAAGTTGAACTATGGGGCCGTGTGAAGACTCAAATCAATTAACATGACAATTTTATTCTAATGTCAGTCTAATGTGTATGTCCGACTTTTGTCGTGATTTACTTTTCTTGTTTTTGGTTTTTACTATCAAGAAAGGACGGTCACGTTAGACATACTAATAGATACAACCAGCAAAATTAATCCCAATACTGTGTACCTATATAGCGTACAAACTAGAATGGAAGGAGAAATCATAATATTTGAAATACGTTTGGTATGTGTATAGCGTGTGCACGTATTTTTCTCTAGAAACGCATCAAGATGCTTGAAAACCAGAAAACTAGTCAGTCGCACAGTGTCAATGAATCATTAACAATAGGTAGGTAAGTTACAAGTTACAAGTTACGGGTGTGAGGTCAGGCTATCGCTCTAATGTAAACTGTAATGGAATAGGTGACAGGAGCTTATTGAAAAGACGGACAGAGTCATACTCATAAATGATAATGTTGGTTTAGTGATTTAGTGAGAGAATCGCTGTATGTATGTACTGACATGTGTGGGAAGAATGTAGGTAATTCAATTTTAATACTACTTAGAATTTTCAATACAATTGAATTAAGTGGTGAAGTCCAAAGGATGGAAAATCGTAATAAATATTAAATGCCGATCACACTTACTTACACTTATGTCATAGGAATAATGTCTACATTTCATTTTCATTTTCCGTTTCCATGCCCAGCTCTAAATCTCATATATAGCGTAGATATGTATGTAGCTGTACTCTTGCTTTTCTTTTGTAGGAATTCTTTTAGTGGGTGCATTAGTTTTTAAACGAATGTGAAAGTTAATTCCTGTATCATGAGTAATCTACGATCTAGAGTCAGTTTATTATAAATCCACTACACTCACTCACCTACATACATGAATCACACACACACACACACACGCACACACAATCGTAATCATGTAAGAAGTGAACTTTTAATTGCTTCGGTTCTAAAGCACACTACTACTACTATAGTAATGGTAGTTGCTTCACAAAGCAGTGTAGTATGCCTGCGTTAGTACAGACAGTTATCTAATTGATGCTTTTCATGACGGTTTGTTGTGATTTGTGATATAGTACCACCTTCCGTGAAAATGTCACTGACTAATGTGCTAATGGTAAAAATGATGACAGTGCTGAAAATGAAAATTCGATACAAAACGAAAGCACAAAGTACAAAAAAAAAGATACTGTGACAAAACAACTCTGGATGCTAGGAAGTTGGCACAGATTCAACCTAAATTACTATGTGTATACCTTATTAATCATTCGAATGTCTAGTCTTAACTAGCAACAAAGATATTTACACCTTTTAAAAGTAGCAAAACTGGTGGTTAAAAATGGTCAAAAATTAGATTGTTGGGACTTGTGTCAAAATAATGCAATGGACTTACGCCACAACGCTTCTTCACCCACGATGCTATCTCACTAGCTATTAGTCAGGTAAGGATTAAGGATTAATGCAGCATCGGAAGCAATAGCACTACTATATATGTACATACTGAGACGATGCGATGGATTACCTTACCATTTACTAGTAGGGACACGTAGTTAGTTAATGTATGTATGTATCTGCACTAACAATGATATTACAGAGACATATTAGTAGAAAAAACAAAAGAGTTTTAGATAATTGCTAAGGTAAGTCTAGGTGTGTGTGTGTGTGCATGTGACTTGACTTGAAGCTTCTTCCTATATGTTTGTTTAGCTTGGACTTGGACACATAATTATTATGTGTATAAATTGTCAGCGGAGTTCAACTTGAAAGTTTGAACTTTTACATATATTATGGCTATACGCACTCGGACTCAGCACAGAAAAAGAAAAAGATGCAGAATTGCAGAATTGCAGAAGCTACAACACATACATATAGATATAGCAGAGACTATCCTTCTCCTTCACACAAGTCATTTCCCCCCACACACTTGCACATTAAACTTGTGGCATTTAACCTTTTTTTTTCTTGAGCTGTTTAGATTTACAATTATTATTATTTACAATTTTTACAGTCATTTGAGTAATTTTTTTCTGGGGCATTTTTATTGCATGTTCGTATTATAGACGCTCCAGCCTCCACAAACACAAGCACACACATACATACACCAACCAGAACAATAGAAATCATCTTTTTTTTATTTGTATAATTACTTGGTACTACTTGGTAGCAAAGTAAAGTAAAGCAAAGCAACAAAAAAAAGAAGCAATTGTTGAAAACTTGTGATAGGGAAGCATATGTAAGTATAGAGAACATCTCTATAAGTATATGAGTGTATGTAATGTAGTACCTATGTATAGGAAAGGTACAGGTTATACAGATATAGGCAGAGGTACTACTTTACTTACAAGTCATTATGCGGATGGCGGATTGAACGGTCGCCTATAAAATAGTCGCTTTGATGCAGTTGGTTGGCTCAAGTACGATTACTTACAGTAATTAATAAGTTGAGAGTTGAGAACATGTACGGACATAAGCACACGCCGACTTAGTACTGTCGGGTCTACTTTTATTATTGACGATTGAGATTGAACGACTCATTGTACAGTGTGTGAGTGTGTAACCCATCCGTCTGTGAGTCTCTCCATCTCATCTGACAATGAGACGCTCATTTCTCCTTGTGATTAAGTATTGTTTTGCTTCAATTTTAAACCCTTAAGTCACACCTTCAGCTATGTAAAAAGGGAAGGAGGCACTCCGTACATCAAAGGCATATCAGTACTCAGAGTACTGATGAATGCTTTTAGTTTTATTAGTGGGATCATACTACTGTATTTAGGAAGTACACACCGAAACGAAACAAGTATCATATTTCATATTTGTGTGCCTAGTCTAGCGCAAGTCGTACCTGTATCAATGTATCAAAACCCTTTTCTTCTAATTTTTAAATGAGGCAACTTTCCTCCTGTCTTGTACACTTGCAGCCGCTCTATCAAACCCACACTTTATTACATCCCTGTACGCATTGTTCCCTCGAAATAAAATCAAATTACAGATAAATGTGCGTCCAGATTGGAAAAAGTGTGTGACATAGATTTTACGGAACTTACTCTTCCGTTTCTCTGCTGTTGTTGTTCTGTTTTTTTTTTCTTCTTCTATTTTCCTTGTGGTCCTTTTAATCGGCGCCTATACAGCATTAGAGATAGGCTACTCGTAAGTGTATTTGTATATTCATTGGTTCTTAGTTGTTGTAAAGGTACTTGTTCCCCTGCTGCTGACCACCACTGAATTACTATAGTTGGTGGGTAGGAAGGCATCTCAATAGTTGATGATGGTTGATGTATGCATCTTTGGGACAGTGGAGCGTCGTATTTTGGTGGTTGTGGTTTTAAAATTGCATGTATATTGTAATTTGTACTGCATAGATATGTGGGCCTCTCGGTACTTGATGATGCTGATGATGCTACTAGAGACTTGATTTGGGATTTAGGATGTAGGACAAGACGAGACAGGACTTGACAGGACAGAAGAAGAAGAAAGGACAGGACGAGTGCTAATAATTATCCTGATGACGATGAGATTCAAACGAGGAGCAAGCGACTCCCTCCTTCAATCCTCTTTCCTTTTTTTTTTCTTCTATTTTTTTGTTGTTGTTGTTACTTCTGCTCACATAACTTTCTCACTCAGAGTCCCTTGTCCGTCCGTTGGATGATTAGTGTTTTTGTCTGTGACAATAATATTATTGTTGTTAATTATCCTTATCATTAGCATTATCTATCCTCCTCCATGTGCCAAAGCTCTTTAGCTTTAAATGCCAACATTACAAATTACGATGGTGTCCCGGTGTCCACTCTCTATCAGTAGTCAGTTTAGTCAGTGGTCACTAGTAGTAGGAAGAACACACACCCTCCGCCTGCAGTTTGAAACCACTTTGAGAAAATAAAGTTATTTACGAATTAATTAGTCCTTAATGGCTGCGTCGCTGTCAGTCCATTTATTTGTTTGAAAGCAGCCAACTTTCAATAAGTCTCAAAGTACCACCGTCTGATTTTAATTGATGTGTGATAATCAGAATGTATTTGTTAGTTACTGTACTTACTCTACATGAGCATGGCCATATTATTAATTTCATTTTTTTCTTTCCAAATCCTATGCAGTCAAAAGTAGTAGGTAGTAGTAGTTATTAATATTAATATTGTTGGTGTGTGTGAGATCTACTTAAATGGGATTGCCTCCATATAAAAATAACAAAATTCAAGCATCCATTGCACATAAATATATTCTCCCTCTGCTCTGAGTGGATTTTGTAATTTCGTTCCGTGTAAGATAGGAAAATGAAACTGAGATTAAAAGGAGGTGATTAAAAGGGTGATTAAGATGCAAGATGAAGGAGTTATGGGCTTTTGAATTGACTGTACAGACTGCAGAATGACTAGCGTACACAATTTGTCAATTTCCATATACATATTTTACTTCCCATTTCCTCTTTGCCGCTCAATTTTTCTTTTACTTGCATTCGATGCTGTCATTATCTTTTAATTGTAGATTTTCCTTCGTTAACAGGTAATTCAGATTGGAATAATGCCCATAATAACATCATTGGCTGTATCGTCATTAGAAAAATGTATTCCTGCAAGTTTTAAATCTATGACAAGGAAAAATTGATCAATTTAATGGGCAGTCTGTGCTTCACTATTCATGTCGACGGAGATAGGCTTTACTGTACAGCAATTCTATTTACATACTGTGTCTTCCAGTTGATGAGCCCAAAATCATTTAAAGTGCATTGTGTAATGCCAATAAAATAGGAACCCCCACAGTGCAGTGTAGAACGCGTCGAGCCAAGCGAGTCCAACTAATTTCATTTTTATTGGCATCTAAATCAATGTGCCAATAAGTGCAAGTGCTCCGGTAACTACATAAAATAGTGACAAGGACCATAAATGTCACTTTGCTTCATTTCCATTGGAAATTTAAGCGCAAAAATGAAATACAGATAATGCAGAAACCATCTCCCTCTTTTATTAGCCGGATCCCAATGTGTTTGTAGATGTTCAGCGATTCCCTATGAGCTGATGATGTACAGATATTTATTTGAGTCTATCTGTAGAATGGATTTAAGAGGTAATTAAATTATTATCATTGCCTACTCGTTTTCACTTGCATATTGTGCATAGGGAATTGCACTGAACGGTGGCAGCATCTTTTACTTCCACATTTTTCTTTTATCCGTGAAGACATAAAGTGCCGACCTGCCCCCATGCTACTTCTGTGCTACAGAATGTTTGACTGTTTAGGTGTTACTAATAATAATTATTACTATTATTCTTAAGAAAGTTTTCCTCGTACTATAAGATGCTCTTTCTTGAAAATGCTCAACCCAAAATGGAAAAAAGCTATAATGCAATGCATGTAGGGCAGAAGAGATACGTGAATAATGTAATCCTGTATGTTCGTTCGTTTGGGCATAAGTATTCAAATTTGTATTTAGTACGTAATTAAAATTATGCATTTTGTAATTACGGGACACTCACTTTCCAGTGTACCCGTCAATTTTATGCATTAAAAGGAAAACTAGAAATAGTAAAAAAAAAAAGCACCAGAGAGAATTCAATTAGTTTCCAAATTGGACGGTGATGTGTTTGTGATTTGTGGTGTGGTATACACGCCATAGCATGGAAATCATTTAACAATGCGCGATGGAAGGACCTTTGGGGCAAAAGCGAAATAAGCTAAACGGATCTTTTTTTTTTATACGGCTTGAATAAATGGAAACCAGTAATAATGTCAGGAAAGATTAGCACACACCTCCCCATCATTCCTTTTGACTCTGCTAACTGCTATATGTACCTCCACTATAGACGACAGAAACCTATGACTATTTGGCAATGCGGAGATAGTGACTAGATAGGGAAATGCAGTGTGATCAAAATCAAAATCAAAATGCAATAATTATATGATTTATGACACGATTAATCAACAGTCGTAGAGAGCACAAGGTTAGGGTTATGATTGCATATACTTATATCTATCTATCCGACCATTCGCATTCAATTGAAATGAATTCATCCCTACGTTCATGCCATAAGCTGTAGAGTAGGTTAGTGAAATTTGTCTATTTAGGGCGTTTTATTTCCCTTATAAATTAACTTTTTATTGATGATTAACAGAAATGAAAGCACTAGAAACACAAAATAAAAAAAACAAAAACACTATCTGCACTTGTATTATAATATGGACGAGTTGGCTCTGGCTCTGGCTCTGGGCCTATGGGTTGATGCGTTGGCCAATATCCAATCTCAATCTCAAAGGCAATGCAATACCAGTGCAGTGAGTTTATACCGTCACAGGTACAGCTTATTATCATCATATAGTAATATAATATATGGCATCGGCATGCATCATTCATTCCATTCCAATTCCAAGTAATTAAATCCTCATTTTATGCATTGCAGGTTTGCACAGTGTTTTGCCATTTTCGTTTTCAATTCTGGTTCCGTCCATCCTTTTAGCGTCAAAGTAGGTGAGTGCATAGTACTAAAGAATAAAAAATATTAATTTGATGTATAATTTGACAAATTTTGAAATTAGAAACTTCCTTTAATGAACTTGGGAAACAGCTGCAAAGTAATTTCGATCGACATTAAATTACCATAGAGCATGCTAATAATGGGGGAATTTCGTTTTTGGAAGCCCGACCTATCCATCCACATTACCACAATTAACGGCATCTCTTCTTGATCTCTTATCTCTCTCTCTCTCTTTCTTCTTGTAAACAAACCAAAACCTACCACGTAGCTATTGAACTGCACACTGCACTGTCTTATTGACTGTACGTACATGGCGTGCAGTGGAAATAAAATGTCCGTTAATTATCTGTGTACCTACATATCCTGAGTGAGTTCGACTGCGTGAGTGGCTTCAACAGGTTTACAATTTCAATTACCTTCACAAAACACCCACTGATATATTTGAATAGATCTCGTTTAATTGTACAAATATACAAAATATCTTGGAAATACAAAGATGCTATATAGCTATATAGCCGAGTCTATGTATATTCTACAATCTACATGGAATATGGAAGGGGAAGCATGGAAGGAAAGATCTGCCCAACTATTTACACATTCCGCTCACAATCAATTTTTTTAAATGGAAATAAGGACCAGAGCCAGCGTCGACTCTGTAATTCTACGTGGACTGCATGTTGGAAGATAAGGTATTGTTTCTCTAATTGAAGATAAAAGGTAAATACGACTACTTTTGAGCTAATCACTCTCCCTGCATTATAATATAATTACGAGATACTACTTATGACTTATGTAGGGAGGATGCGGGATGGGGATGGGAGCTGTTGGCAGTGAGTTTTTAGTGATTGACGATGTCATGTTGTATGTTCACACCAGCAGTACACATCCGCTCTTATGATTATCATTTTCTCTGCTCTCTATTTTCTCATAGAAAACACAAGAAGAAACAACAATGAAATAATAATGCGATGGATTCTACAGTGAATGCCACTCTGACAGTGCAGTGTGTCTCTACACTCAATAATAATTACCATTAACTATCAACTATCAACTATTAACCATCATCATTTTATCAAATTACATTGTATTTACTTAAGAAAGAAAATCCCGTCACAATACAATCTACCTACACACATTAACAGTAAACAGTCACTTCAGAATCAGAAGCAGAAGTACAGAAACAGAAACCAAACTTGAAACCATAACCATATGCAATAGAATCTTACTATTATTGATGTTACGGTACAATATATTTTCTTTTTATCTAATTTAATAATTTACAGATATTAACTCAATCTATGTTGTATGTATGTAGGTAAATACTATGTTGGCTGCTGCGGCGACAGACAAGTTCATCTGAGGCCTCTCAGAACTGACAGTAGCTACGTATGGCAGTGACAGCGAACAGCACAACCTTTTGTTTTCGAGTTACGACATCATCTTCTGTCAAAGATCAGCCGGGTATATACAGTAATACATTAATAATTCTACTTCGGACGTCCCATCCGTCGGGTTAATAATATTACTTTGTAGTAGCGCCTATTTGTCGCGTTCGTCAC